>JAGFNQ010003176.1:38677-113110 GCA_024364735.1 Boesenbergia rotunda | reverse complement strand
GATCGAAGAGAGAATAGAAGTAAATCCCAAGCGCAAAGGGTTGCCTCCTCCTCACATTTTTAATGTCGGGTATCATATGGAATGTAAGAGGGATGGGTAACAATGCATCCTTGCGGAGAGTACATTTTCTAAGGAAAATTCACCATCTTAATTTTCTAGGAATTCTGGAACCTTTTATTGAATTGGATGAAGCTTTTATCACTAGACGTTTGGGTTTTGAAGCAGCCATTTCTAACTGATCTGGGAAAATCTGGTTTCTGTTTGATTCTAATATTGAATGCAGGATTTTATTAGACCATGAGCAGTTTCTGCACCTGGAATTATGTTCGCAGCTGTTCCCTATTAGTATGGTAGTAACTGTGGTGTATGCTAAATGTACACAGTTGGGGCGATCTATTCTTTGGGACAAACTTTTGGAGAACAGACCCAACAGTGAGGTTTTCTGGCTAGTAGGAGGAGATTTTAATGTGGTTTCTAATCCAAGTGAACATTCTAAAGGTACTCTTTCTCAGATGGGGCCAGTGCATGATTTTAATGAATTCCTGATGTTATCTGGATTGCTGGATGGTGGATATGTTGGTGATAAATTCACATGGACGAACAACAAAATTTGGAAACGGTTGGATAGAGTCCTAATTTCGCCTTCTTGGCACGATCATGACTTCTCGGTGCGGATAGAACACTTGAGCAGTGCGGCTTCTGATCATTGTCCCTTGCTGATTACTTTCCCTGGGTTTTCAAAGCCGCTTCTTTTAGATTCCAAAACATGTGGATCAAACATCACAACTTTTTATAAACTGTGAAACTAAACTGGATGCTACCGACTGCTGAGTATGGGATTATTAAATTGCAACACAAGTTAAAGAGACTCAAAACACATCTGAAGTGGTGGAATTGGGAAGTTTTTGGAAATATACATGAAAATATCAAGAAGGCAGAGGAGCTTTTTGCGGCTGCAAAGAGAACTTTTGATTCAAAACCTTAAGAAGAAAACAGATTATGCCGGGCTAAACAATAAGCTCTACTCTTCCAAACTCTAAATATAGAGGAGACCTTTTGGAAGCAAAGGGCTGCAGCCAAATGGATGGTTGAAGGAGAAAGAAACACAAAGTTTTTCCATGGACTGACACAAAGAAGAAGAATGACCAACAGAATTTTTCGAATATGGGAGGATGGGGTCTGTTTAGACAAGCCAGAGCAGATTTTGCCTCAGCTGCAGATTATTTTGAGAAGCTGCTGACTGGACTCCCAGATTTAGAGGAGATAAAGCAAGCTATTTGGGAAATGAGGAAGGACAGTGCTGCTGGTCCAGATGGTTTTTCAACATAATTTTATGTGGCCTGTTGGGAAATAATAAAGGAAGATATACATGAGGCTGTTTTAGACTTCTTTCATGGCAGTTCGATGCCAAAGGGGATGGCGGCTACCACATAGTTCTGATTCCCAAAATAGATAATGCACAACAATGGAGAGATTTTAGACCTATTAGTTTGTGTAATGTTTCCAACAAGATCATCTCTAAAATAATCTCTACAAGGTTGCGAAAGATTATGGGAAAAATGGTGTCTCCCTCACAAAGCGGGTTTGTGGCAGGTAGAGATTAATTTCGGATAATATTTTGTTGGCCCAGGAACTTAATCATAAGTTGAATTATCATGTTAGAGGTGGTAATTTGATCTTGAAGCTGGATATCGCCAAAGCTTTTGATAGAGTTCAATGGAGCTTTCTTTTCAAAATTATGGAGGCTTTCGGCTTTTCTGGGCCATTTATAGGCCTGATCAGACGCTGCATTGCTGAGTGTTGGTTTTCTGTCAAAGTCAATGGGCATTTTGCTGGATTTTTTCATTCAGAGCGAGGATTGCGACAGGGTGACCCTATATCCCCTCTTTTATTTGTAATTGCCGCTGAATTCTTATCTAGAGGTTTGGATGAATATTCAGCAAATTCCCACAGCTATATTTTATTTCGGGATGTGATGCCAAAATATCACACCTAGCATATGCGGATGATATAATGATCGTGATGAATGGGGCTATCGACAATGTTAAAAGAATCAAAATTTTTTTGGATGAATATGAAACTTGTTCAGGACAATCTATTAATGCTGGTAAAAACCTTTTTTTCCCTGCTAAAAGCATCACTAGCACCCGGAAGAATCAAATTGCAGCAATTACCGGATTTATGGAGGGCAGCTCTCCTATCACATATTTAGGGGTTCCTATTGCTGCTGGAAATCGAAAATCAAGTTATTTCCAACCTCTAATTGAGAAAGCTAGGAAAAACTGTTTGGTTGGAATATTAAGAGGCTAACACATGGTGGACGCTTGACACTTATACAGAGCGTGCTATCCTCGATTCCTTTTTATATCCTCCAAGTCCTCTTGCCACCATTGACAGTGTTACATCAATTGGAAATGATTTTTGCAAATCTTTTTTGGGGAGCAACACAATTGAATAAGAAGACTCATTGGGTGGCATGGGCAGAGATTTGTAAGCCAAAGTTAGAGGGAGGTTTGGGTGTGAGGAGACTATCAGACCTTGCTACAGCTACTGCCATGAAGCTATGGTTTAGATTCAGAGAACAAAAGACTCCATGGGCAATGTTCTTGACGAAAATGTACTGTGGAACGAACTCGCCAAGTGTAGTCCTGGCAAATTGGAAGTGTTCTCCCTGTTGGCGCGCAGACTGATTAAAATACGCAGCTTAGCAGAGAAAAATATTGGATGGATTATTGGACAAGGAGAGCTAAGATTCTGGTATGACACTTGGTTGGATATAGGCCCATTATATCAGTCTTGCATGGTGGTTGGGAATCCTGATTGCAAGGTTGCGGATTTTTTAAACAATCAGGGATGGAATGTCAGGAGGTTGTGCCAGCCAGAATTGTGGAGGAAATTTTAGAAGTTGCGGTGCCTATTTTGGAGGACACAACTCATACAGAGGACCAATCAGACACCCTGGACAATATTTTTTGGAAGCCAGCGTGGAATGGTAATTTTTCATTAAAATGGGCTTGGAATTGCATCAGAAATGTGCAGCAGCCGGCCAGGATTTGGGGTGGTTGTTGGAGCAAATTGCTCTACCCAAATATATCTGTCTTTACTATGGCGTTTCTTGCGAAAACGTATACCAGTGGATGATATCTTACAAAGAAGGGGAGTACATCTAGCTTCTAAATGTCATTGCTGTGCATCAATGGAATCTTGGAATCACTTGTTTTTTAATAGCTCTGTTGCTAAAGAGGTTTGGGGTTTTTTTGCACAATTATTTGGAGTTGATCGGTTTCTAATATTTGAAAGTGGGAGGATGACTTTATCTTGGTCACGGGAGGGACACATCAAGGAGGCCATACCTTTCTTGATTATATGGTTCCTATGGAATGCGAGGAATGATGCTAAGCATAGAGGAATAAAACCAACAGCGGGTAAGATCATTTGGAATGTAAAAAGTTATATACAGCTTGGAATGGCTGCAGGCCTGATTAAAAAGAACCATTGGAAAGGGTGCAGCAGGGTAGCTCAAACGTTGGGGTTTCATGCAGAAAATAGAACTACCAACACCATTTCAGTGGTATATTGGAGAAAACCGAGCAACGGGTTTTATAAACTAAACACAGATGGTTGTTCCAAAGGGAATCCGGGACCCTCCTCGTATGGTGTTATTATTCGAAACCATGTTGGTCAGATTCTTCTAGCAAAATTTGGAAGGATTGGCACGGGAACAAATGTCAAAGCAGAATTGAAAGCGATCCTAATAGGTTTGGAGTTGTGTGTGGATAATCACTGCTTTCCTCTTTGGCTTGAGTCTGACTCATTAGTAGCATTGAAGATGCTGAGATCCCCTTCCTTTCCATGGGAGTTGCGCAACCTGATCATTAAAATCCAAAACATAATGCGTAAGTATCAAGTTCACTTTACGCATGTATACAGAGAGGCCAATGCAGCAGCAGATCACCTTGCAAATCAAGCTTTTAGCAGTTCCATGGACAGAGTACTGACTGGTACAGAGGTAGATAAAACTTTGTTTGGTATTTGCAAACTTGACAGAATTAATTTGCCTTATATTAGATATTCTAAGAAACAAACTAAGAGCTGAGCAGAGTTATTTAAAAACTGCTGGGTTTGTACTGCTACTGTACTAGTACAAAGAATGACAATGATCATGGATCTGGTTAAGAGATCAGTTCACATAAGCATTTCGATAGGAAAAGGGTCTTTTGGTACTGATAATGGAAAGAGCTACTGTCAATGGGCTACTATTTTCTTCTGCTTTATGGACTATCAAGTAGTTACTGGGTTCTTGGTGCCTGCTGTTTTGCTCGAGGTTTTGTACAGAAAGTTTCTGAGCTATGGGGATAAATGATCTATGTTTCTATTAAATACTTGTTCAACATTCAGCTGAGGTATAAATGAATTGGTGGTACCAAAGATCAGTTCTGTCAATATACAGTTGTTCAATTTCTTTTTACATCAATCCTGACAGCTTGCAGAACACTTATACAAATGATCTTGTTGAAGATGAGTTTTCAAATTGTTATTGCAGCTCTTATAATATTATGCTCAAGTTGATATGCTGTGATTTGGCTAGCTCACGAGTTTCGGATACTGATAGATGGAATTCTGCTAGGATGTGATTGATATGCTGTGATTTGGACAGAACATGACTGTTTAGCTGAGGAAAAATCTGCTGTCTGTAATTTGTTTTCCAAGTGCCAGATTTTTGTTTTGGTGTACAAACATTTTTCTGAGCGTGCCAAAAAAGAATTAAAGCCTATTTCTTTCTTTTGTTTTGGGTGGTGGTTCATTGCCATATGGATAGATTCTTGAGGATATTAGTTTTGACGTGGAGGGGTACAGCAGGATGATTCCAGCGTGCCAAGTGAGCAAAAAGACAGCTAACAGTGGACTGTCTGGTTTTTTTGTTTCTTTATCAGTGCTTTGGGCCGTTTGCTGAATTTGTAATGAAGGTTGACTCTGTACATTTTGGGAAATAGAGGGTTTCGATGATGCTTGGTGGGACAACATATATGATCTGTAGCTTTCTGATACCACCCTATGTGCAAGTGTGGGAGTTTGCGGAAATGATGTAGGTTGTACAGCGCGTGCCAAACGTCCCAACTGTTATGTTTTCTGTACATCAATGTGCTGGGCGCGAAATGCTGATCTGATGGTTCTGAATAAACAGGGATGGTGAATGAATCCACCGTATGTGATTCATCTAGTCCGTAGCAAACGGCTACGGTAAAGACATCTCAAATCCGTTAATGGCTGAGGCTTTGCCAAAAAGCCTGAAAGGGTGCATAGATCCACCATAGATCTATCTAGTCCGTAGTAACGACTACGGTAAAGACGCATCAAACCCGTTGTATGGCTGGTCACTTGCCAAAAGTGAACTTCGGGTGCAAGGATACAGGTTTTATTTTGTAAGATAACAGGACGTGGAAGACTATTGATGCGGTTATTATATGGAAGCGGAGGTTTCATTTTGAGATCTGTTTAATTTTTGGAGGTGCTGTTTTGAATTCTCCCAAAGAAATTTAAAATCTGCTGGAAAGGAAAGGAAGGGAATATGCTGCGAGTTCTGAATATGATTTTGGAGGGTGCTCCTAACTTCACTTGTGTTAATAAGAAGCTGGTTGGTAAATGTATAGATTTATATAAGACAGTCAGTCTTTTATGTTTCTTTCAATAATTGTAAATCAGTCAAAGTCATTGTACCTCTATATTAGAAGGTTAGGCCTAGCCCCCTTCTAACATAGATTTCTTTTTCAATTTAAAAAAAAGAAAAAATGTTAGACCATAACATTCTTGCAACTTGAGATGGCATTGAAGTGATACAACAATGAAAAGTACTAACTTTTGATGATTTAGAAAACAACATTAAAATGAATCATTTGAAATTTGATTATCGTTTTTGTTTTTTTGTTGAGGTATTGCTTATGTGTGGTCTATAACCATATAACAACCTCAGATCATATTTCTTGTATCTAGGGGGAGGATTTAGACTCTGCTTTTGACAGCATTTCAGCCTTTTCAAGTAAGAAAGATAACCAGGAAGCAGTATTTGGAGCTGAAGAAAGGCTAATAGATATCAGGTAGATGCAAGTCTTCCTTCTGATGATTATATGCATGCTGTGTTTGTTGTGCCTATACATATTTCAGTTTATATCATGATAGTCTATTGAAATCCTAGATGTTAATTTTTTTTTGTGATATTAGAACTAGTTTCAAGCCAAATGAAGTTGTTAGTTACTTGTGAAACTGAATACATTACTTGAAAGTTCTTTTTGTGTGTGTGTGTGTATTGTGGATGAAAATAACAGATGATGTAAGTATTGCCAAAGCACTGGTAGTTCATTGCTGTCAATTTGAATTTATATTGCAGATCTACATCCATCCTTTGTTCAACACTCATGTTAAATGTCTAATGTTATTGTTATTAATTTTATTAATAAATTGGCAGTTGCATCTTGACTTACGTGGTTGATGCAAACTGTAGTTGCAGACAGTGACAGGCACCATCAGATATATATGATGCTTCCATGATTGCAGGTTAGTATATATTTCACTGTCAAATCCAAGAAAGAATCAATCTTACGCAAGTCTACAAAAATAATACTATTATTTGTGCCTTGTGTAAACCGTGGATATCATAGCTAACCAAAAAACACACTTTGAGGCTTTGGGCATCCACAACCAAATAGACCAACTTATAGGCTTATCTGTAATGATCTGTACGACATGTGCCACCTTTTAACCAACATGTGATTCAATTTATTGATGGCCCTTGAATATCTAGGTTGATATGTTTTAATCTATTTTTCCTCTATACTCCTTGTCTTACATAATAACACCATTACTTTGATAATCTATAGTAAGGAACAACTATAGCATTTAGAAGGGACTAAGTGAAAGTTCGAGTCGACTGGGGCGATTTAAAGGCGATTTGGGCGATTGGGCTCGCGTGCTTTTTCTACACCAGCGATGGCCGCCGGCGTCAACAGGCCGCCGACGCCGGATCTTTGACCATCCCTCCCCTCCCTACTGCCACTATCGATCATCTTGAGGGGCCACAGATTCCCCAAGGAGCTGTGATAGATCGGTCGTCATCATATGCTGCTGTTTTGAGGCCATCTTTGCCGAGGGCATCCAAGAAAGCTTTTGATGAGGTTGGAGAGGATTTTAAGGAGATGACGATCTACAACAATAAACCGGGCATTTTCTACACCGAGGAGGAGGTATTGTCTATGGCTGATCCTTATCGATTTGCGCTAATTGGAAAATTTTCGGGAAAACGACCTAGTTTTTCAGTAACTTCGCAAGCCTTTAAAAACCTAGGTCTGTCTAGCTTTTATAACATTAGATTTTTGCGATCGGGCCATATTTTTTTGCATCTTACATCGAATGAAGACATGGCAAGAGTTTGGGCACGGGGAATTTGGTACATTGGAGGAGTTCCGTTGCGTATCTTCAAATGGTCACCATGTTTTTCATATGAGGCTGAATCTTCAATAGTTTCTGTGTGGATACAATTACCAGACTTTCCTATCCATATGTTTAACAAGAACAGTTTGTTTTCTGCTGCTCGTATTGTGGGAAAGCCAATTAAAATTGATGAAGCAACGGCGGATGGTTCAAGGCTGTACATGGCGAGAGTGTGCGTAGAAATTGATTTGTTAAAACCAATGGTAAATGAGTTTTGGATTGGAATTGGTGAGGAGAAGAGGATACAAAAGGTGATATTTGAGAAGTATCCTAAATACTGTGTATCTTGCCTCCATCTGGGACATTCGACTGATGAATGCTATATAAATGGTAGTAAGCCTAAACCTGACTGGAAAAATAATGAAGCTGATACTATAGCAATAAAGGAAGATTTGAGAGGGAGGCAAAATCTAAAGTATGTGGATGGCACTGGAAGGGCAAATGGAGGAGCTTCAGATCATTTACGAGATGGAGAAAAAAACAGAACAGAAAGACAAGCTTGGATCCAAAAGCATAGAGTTGTAAGTCATCAAGTTAATGAGAGCAAGGGGATGTATAGCACAGATAACAAGTTTCAATCTTTAGCTATATTGGAGGATGAAGAACAAGAAAATGTGAATGAGAATCAGGGACTGAAGAAAATAATTGCTGATGTGAATGTAAGGGAGGAAAACAGAACTCATAACAGGAAGGAGATTATGGATGTAATCAGAGATGAGCAACATCTTTTGAGAGCTTTGGTCTCACCAAATTCAGAGATGGAGGGACAGGACATGGGACTTTCTAATAATCATTTGGAGAATAATCTGAATTCACTCAGTGGTAAGGTTTCACAGGAATTACAATTTTTAGGGAGGAGGGATGACAAAAATAAATCAGTGGCGCAAACAGTCAGTAAACAAAATGAACAAAAGGAAAAAGCTCAAGTGCAAAATACAAGGTATGGAAAGGATGTGCAGGTGGTAGAGCAGATCGTGCCAATATTATCAAATTTAGTGAATATCACAACCGATGGGAGGTCCATTTTGCCAAGCAGAACAATGATATCTACTGAAATTGCAGAAACACAAAAGATATCTGATTTGTCACTTATGGGAAACAATCTGAATGAATTGGGGGAGGCAGTAATAGAAACATATGAGCAACAAAATGAGCAAGGTGAACAGAATATGACCATACCTGATGGAGACTTGTTACAAGCTAGACAACGTAAATTTGAGGGGGCTGAGAATTCCAAATCCTTTATTGAGGAATCTGCAACTGATGAGGAGGAAGGGGGACAGCTACAAAGATCATCTTCCTTTCCTCTAACATTAAATAAAGTAGTCACTTCAATAGTCTCTCCTAGTAAATTTTCCTACAAAAAAGGTCCTTCTGATTTACCACAAAGGGTAACTAGAAGTAAATCTCAGGCTCAAAAGGTTTCCAAAGCTTTAATGTCATAATGTCAGGAATAGTATGGAACATTAGGGGGATAAGAAATCCTTCCTCACTCAGGAGATTGATTCATTTGAAGAACCATTTCCATCTGAATTTTGTGGGAATTTTAGAGCCTATGATAGCACTTGATGGACCCTCCATTACAAGAAGATTAGGATTCTCTTCGATATTTTCTAACTGCTCAGGAAAAATATGGTTTTCTCATGATGTCAATATAGATTGCACTGTTTTATTGGATCATGAACAATTTCTGCATTTAAGATTGAAATATGCCATGTTTCCTATAGAGATGGTGGTCACTATAGTTTATGCTAAATGTTCTAGAGTTGATAGGTATGATCTGTGGGAGCAATTGGAGCGGATTAAGCCATCCAATAAGGAATTCTGGTTGGTAGGTGGGGATTTCAATGTCATTGCAAATGAATTTGAGCAATCGGCTGGAGCCATAACAAGTGTGGGAGCTATGGAAGATTTTAACAACTTTATGATGATAACAGGGCTAATTGATGCGGGTTATGTGGGAGACTGCTTCACCTGGACAAATAACAGAATATGGAAGAGGTTGGATAGAATTTTGATCTCTACAGCTTGGCAGGGGCACGGATTCTCTGTACGAGTTGAACACTTGAGTCGAGCAGTCTCTGACCACTGTCCTCTGTTGATTTCTTTTTCAATTTTTGAACAGGTAGTAGCTTCTTTTAGATTTCAGAAAATGTGGTTAAGACACCATGGGTTCATGCAAACTGTAAAGCTGAATTGGAATCTGCCCATCTCAAGTTATGGTCTTATTAATCTGCAGATGAAGCTGAAAAGGTTAAAAAGTCACTTGAAGTGGTGGAACAAGGAGATATTTGGGAACATACACGACAACATCCAAAAAGCGGAAAAACAGTTCACTGAAGCAGAAAAACAGTTTGATAACGATCCTTCGGATGAAAATAGAATCAATAAAAATAAGCTTCAAGCACACCTTTTCAAGACTCTACAGATGGAGGAGGATTTTTGGAAACAAAGGGCAGCAGTAAAATGAATGTGCGAGCGGGACAGAAACACCAAATTCTTTCATAACATGGTGCAAACAAGGAGGATAACTAATAGAATATTTCGGATATGGGATGAGGGTGAATGTTTGGAGAAACCAGATCTGATTAGAGCTTCGGGAGTCAGGTTTTTTGAGCAATTGTTGACAGGAGAGTCCTATAATGAATTGGCAGGAGATTTCAGTTGCATACTGGAGCTGATTACCATTGAAGAAAATGAAGCACTAACAACATTGCCTTCTAATGAAGAAATAAAACAGGCAGTGTGGGAAATGGATCAAGACAGTGTGGCAGGGCCGGATGAATTTTCAGCAGCCTTCTATATCTCTTGCTGGGATGCTATTCAAAATGATGTCTACCAAGCAGTGTTGGATTTCTTTAAAGGTGGGATGTTACCAAAGGGCATGACTGCCACGACTATTGTGTTAGTACCGAAAATAGATAATGCTCAAGCATGGCAAGACTTTAGACTCATCAGTTTATGTAATGTTTCCTATAAAATTATTTCAAAACTGCTGGCAAATAGATTGAGAAAAGCCCTGAATAAGATTATATCCCCGTCACAGAGTGGCTTCGTTGAAGGTAGACTAATCTCTGATAACATACTTCTAGCACAAGAAATGACACACAAGCTGAATTATCATGTCAGAGGGGGAAATGTGATCATGAAACTTGATATGGCCAAAGCTTTTGATAGGATTCAGTGGAGCCTATTAGTCAGGATTATGATAGCTTTTGGCTTTTCATAAACTTTTATAGCTATCATTAAGAGATGTATTACTCTAGTTTGGTTTTCAATTTGTATTAATGGTCATCTGGCAGATTTCTTTCAGTCAAAAAGAGGGTTAAGGCAAGGGGATCCTATCTCCCCATTTTTGTTCATGATTGCATCGGAATTCTTATCCAGGGGATTAGAGAAGCTCTTCTCTAATAACCCTAAATTGGGATTTGCTACAGGTTGTAATATGAAGATCTCCCACCTTGCATATGCAGATGATGTTATGATCTTCCTGAATGAGTCTATTAATTGTGTAAAAAAGGTAAAGACCTTCCTTGATGAATATGAGGAGCAGTCGGGACAAGCTGTAAATGCAAGGAAAAGCTTGATTTATCTATCCAGAAAAATACCAGATACCCGTAAAAGCTTAATTCTAGCTGTAACAGGTTTTTTGGAGGGGACATGGCCCATGAAATACTTAGGAATTCCTTTATTCACTGGACACAGAAAATCAGTATACTTCCAGCCCATGATAGAGAAGATAAGGAAAAAGTTTTTGGGTTGGAACTTATCAAGATTGTCATATGGAGGCCGCCTCTGTTTAATTCAAAGTGTGCTCATCTCCATGCCCCTCTATCTACTGCAAGTCCTCCTCCCTCCACTATCTGTCCTTCATAGCTTGGAGATGATTTTTGCAAGATTTTTCTAGGGTTCTATGGATAACAACAGGAAAGTTTATTGGGTGGCTTGGACACCCAATGAAAGATTGCTTGCAAAGGTGCCCATGACAAAGAATCAAATGTTTTTGTTAAATATTCAAAGTGATGTTCCTATATGTTTGAAATCTTGTTTCAAAAATTCATCTTGGCTATGACATATGAGATTTGGTCATCTGAACTTTGATGGGCTGAAAATGATAAGCAATGGAAGAATGGTGAAAGGATTGCCTCCCATAAATCATCCTAATCAATTATGTGAAGGATGCCTTTATGGCAAGCAAGCGAGAAAGAGTTTTCCCAAGGAGTATTTAACAAGGGCTCAACATCCATTGGAGTTGAAACACTCAGATGTGTGTGGATCAATCAAGCCATCATCACTTGGTGAGAATAATTACTTTGTGCTTTTCATTGATGATTATTCTTGGAAAACTTGGGTGTATTTTTTGATGGCAAAATCAGAAGTGTTTAGAATCTTCAAAATGTTCAAATTAATGGTGGAGAAACAGAGTGACCATCAAATCAAAGCTCTTCGGTCCGATAGAGGTGGAGAATTCACATCTAATGAATTCAAGATTTTTGTGAAGAAATGGCATTCATCGTCGTCCCATGACGACTCCATACTCACCACAACAAAATAGAGTGGCAGAGAGGAAGAACCGAACTTTCTCAACATGGCGAGGAGTGTGTTGAAATGCAATAACATACCAAACAAATATTGGGCCGAAACAGTCTCTTGTGCGGTATACTTGATGAATCGGTGTCACACCAAAAGTGTTCATGGTATGACACCTCAAGAAGCTTGGAGTGGGTACAAGCCAAGTGTTTCACACTTGAGGGTGTTTGGAAGCGTTGCCTACATGCATGTTCATGATGAGTAAAGAATGAAGCTTGATGATAAAAGTACAAAGTATCTTTTCATCAGCTATGATCAAAGCTCTAAAGGTTACAAGTTGTATAATCTAAGCAATGGGAAGATTGTCATAAGCAGGGATGTGCAATTCGATGAAGTTGGTGTTTGGGAGTGGAATACTACAAAGAAAGAGAGGGGATACAGTTCTTTCCTTGATGATGATGAGGAGGAAGAAGACATAGCACCACCTAATGCTCCACCACCAACACCACCACCACAAAATGGACAAATAAATGAAGCCAGCTCGGATGGAGGGCCTCAGAAATTCAGAGTTTAAGTGATATTTATGATGCCACTGAAGAGGTAAATTTTAGTGATTTTACTCAATTTTGCTTATTAGCAGAAATCGAGCCTGTAAGTTATGATGATGCCGCTCATGATAAAAAGTGGAGAAATGCCATGAATGAAGAAATCATGGCAATCACAAAGAATGATACATGGGAGCTAGTATCATTACCGGATGACAAAAACACAATTGGTGTGAAGTGAGTGTCATAAAATAAAGAGAAATGTGCAAGGTGAGGTTGAAAAATACAAAACTAGTATCATTTCTATTGCAGCTCAAAACCGTTGGAGAATTCATCAAATGGATGTAAAATCCGCATTTTTGAATGGAACTTGGAGGTAGAAGTCTATATTGATCAGCCTTTGGGTTATGTGGTGCCTAATGAAGAAAAGAAAGTGCTGAAATTGAAGGCTTAAGCAAGCCCCTCGTGCTTGGAATAGCAGAATTGATAAATATTTCCAAGCAAATGGTTTTATCAAGTGTCCACATGAACATGCTCTCTATGTAAGGAATGAACAAAATGGTGATATGCTAATTGTTTGCTTGTATGTGGATGACTTGATTTTTACGGGGAATAATCCAGAGATGTTTGGAAATTTCAAGACAGCCATGACGAAGGAATTTGAAATGACGGATATTGGCATAATGTCCTACTATCTTGGGATTGAAGTGAAACAACAAGATGACGACATATTTATTTCTCAAAACAGATATGCTAAAGGAATTCTCAAGAAGTTTGGTATGAAAAATTGCAAGCCAGTAGGGACACCCGTGGAGTGCGGAATCAAGCCACACATCGCTTACTAAATGTTTATATTACATCGCTTACTTATCCCAATCGGTAAGTATGTAGATATATGCCTGTGATGTTCGAGGTTCGAATCTTCACAGCAACAAATAAATATTATGGGAAAACCAAACCTGCGCGCGTTTCCTCTCTGGCGATTGGCTGATTTTGGCGATTGCCGCCGACCAAGGGCGTGCACGCCCAGTTTTCTCTGCGGCGAGGGCCGTCGGCGACCCAAGGCTGCCGGCGATGGACCTCCCTCCCTCCGCCCAACATCCTCCCCTTCCTAGCTCTCACCTTCCTCTCCCTAACGCCACCCGCAACCCACCCCGACCCATCTCCACCAAACCCATGGCGGCGGGAATAGAAGCAGATCCACCTCTGACAAGCGGCCCTCATGCTGCGACGCTGGCATCAACTGGAGTCTCGGACAAGCCTTCATATGCGGCTGTGCTCAAACCTTCCTCCCCTCGAGCAGTTATGAAGAATTTCGATGGCGTAGGGGAAGATGTTAAGAAGGCGATCATCTACAACGATAAGCCAGGTATTTTTTACACAGAGGAGGAAGTTGCTTGCTTGGCTAAACCTTTTGAATTTGCTTTGATTGGAAAATTTTTGGGTTTGCGCCCAAAGCAAGAAGTGGTTTTGCAAGCTTTTCGAAATCTCGCCTTTCGGGTTTCTATAACATTTGTTTCCTTCGCGCGGATATATTTTTATACATCTAACGTCGAATGAAGATAATGGCACGAGTTTGGACAAGAGGAATCTGGTTTATTGGTGGTGTGCCACTTCGAATTTTCAAGTGGTCCCCGAATTTCTCCTATGCAGCCGAGTCTTCGGTTATTCCAGTATGGGTCCAATTTCCGGATCTTCCAATTCACATGTTCAACAAGAACTGCTTATTTGCTGCTGCCCAAATTGTGGGAAAACCCATTAAAATTGATGAAGCTACGGCCGGAGGGTCAAGACTATCTATGGCGCGAGTTTGTGTAGAGATTGATTTGTTGAAGCCAAAGGTGGAAGAATTTTGGATAGGGATTGGCAAGGAAAAGAGACTACAAAAGGTGGTATATGAAAAACACACAAATTACTGTGGGTATTGTCTCCATTTGGGCCATTCAGAGGAGGAGTGCTATGCGAATGGAAAGAGGCCGATACCTGTGAGAAGGTTTACGGGAGAACAGATTAATGATGAAGAGGATCTGAGGAACGTGCTTAATCGGAAACGTGATACAGGGAAAGGAAAAGAAGGGCCTTCTAGACAAGAAACTACATGGGATGAAGCTGTGAACAAAGGAATTTCTGAGAAAAATGTTTGGGTGGAAAAAAAGGGGTCTTCAAGAGGCCAAGCAAATGTGAACATGGAGAATGAGGGGTCGGGAAATCTTTTCCAAGCCCTTGCTGACTTGGATGAAGAGGAACATGGGGATGTGGATGGGTTGATGGAGAAGACAGGGAATGATATGGATTCAAATGAAGATGGTGAAGAGGGGGATAATAGTTTGTCAGAAGCTGATAACTCAAGGATACCGGAAGAGGAAGAGCAGAATTTTGATGATCTAGAGGACTTGCCAACTCATAACAGGATTTCCCGAAAGAATGATGTACAGAATAGTTGGAATACTGCAGGAACTTTGGGGGGAAAGGTAAATCAGTAGTAGATGTGCCAAGATCCAAACATGAAGTGCAATTACAAAGGCAGACAGTGCAGGGGCAAAAAAAGGGTGTGCCACATGTGCCGAGGACGGTGAGCATGCTAAGAAGAGGAACTCTAGAAGGAGGGTCTAAGAATAAGGTAAATCCAGGAGGGTCAATGGCAGTAGGAGCTGATCTTGATAGTGGGAATTCGCAGTCTCATCAGAGGGTAGCTGCACCTAAAACAAGTGTGTCGAATGTGCCACATGCGCAGATGACTGAGCCAGAAATCTCTACAGCAGAGGGGTCACTTCCTGTAGATAATTTGGGAGCCTGCAAGCTTAATCAAGTTCAGATTGATCCTGGACAGTGTGAAGGCTCATCTTCATCAGACAAAATAGTGGAATCTGAGGGTTTTATTGTGTCAAAATCCTTTGAGGAAGAGGTTGATATCGATAAGCATGAAGAGGTTCAGCTACACAGGGTTTCATCTATATCCCTACCTCCAAGGAAGACCTCAAAGCAGGCTGGTCCTTCCCTTAATGATATCTCTACTGAATTTCCTCTAGGTGGTGGGAATCAACGTATCACCAGAAGCAAAATCCCAGGCGCAGCGAGGTTCCTCTTCTTCAAAATTTTAATGGCTGGTATAATTTGGAATGTGAGGGGGATAGGAAATGAAGCATCAATTAGAAGAGTTCATTATTTGAAAAAGACTCATCGTCTAAACTTCTTGGGTATTCTAGAACCTTTTATTTTGCTCAATGGAGATTTCATTACGAGAAGATTGGGTTTTACATCTGCGATTTCCAATTGCTCGGGCAAGATATGGTTTCTTGTTGATCAAAATGTTGACTGTGTAGTGCTAGTGGACAATGAACAATTTCTGCATCTTAAGTTGGCATCTACTTTATTCCCTATGGACATTTTGGTGACTGTGGTATATGCGAAATGTGATAGAAATGAGAGGAGACTCTTATGGGAGAAATTATTGGAGATTAAACCGTCCATGGATGATTTTTGGCTGGTTGGTGGAGATTTTAATGTGATTACTGGACATAACGAACATTCTGCAGGAACTCTGTCTAAGCCAGGAGCAGTGAACGAATTTAATAATTTCTTAATGCTGGCAGGCCTTCTGGACGCTGGATATGTTGGGGATAAATACACCTGGACTAATAATAAGGTTTGGAAGCGGTTGGATAGGGTTTTGATAACCCCGTCTTGGAGAGCTCGTGACTTCTCTGTGAGGGTAGAGCATTTAAGTAGAGCTATGTCAGACCACTGCCCTTTGTTAATCTCATTTCCTGAATTCTCCAAGCCGGTGGCCTCTTTCAGGTTTCAGAAAATGTGGGTAAGGCATCATAATTTTTTGCTTACAGTTCGGTTAAATTGGCATCTTCCGATTTCAGGTTTTGGCATGCAAAAACTGCAATCTAAGCTTAAACGGTTGAAAAATCATCTAAAGTGGTGGAACACTGAGGTATTTGGGAACATCCAGGATAAAGTTAAGAGGGCTGAAGAGAAGTTTGTAGAGGCGGAAAAATCTTTTGATTTGCACCCAACTATGGAGAATAAAATCATTATGGCTAAGCAACAAGCTTCTCTTAATCAAACATTATATATGGAGGAGATGTTTTGGAAACAAAAAGCTGCGATCAAGTGGATGGGAGAGGGGGAGAAAAACACCAAGTTCTTTCACAATTTGGTGCAAAAGAGAAGGTTGGCTAACAGGATTTTTAGAATCTGGGATGAAGGAGTTTGCTTGGAAAAAAATGAAGACATACAAATATCAGGCGCTCGGTTCTTTGAGAAGTTGTTGACAGGGGAAGAATTTGAATGCGACTCAGTGAGTATGGATCTCATCCCACAGTTGGTTTCTTCAAGGGATAATGGTTCTATAGTTGCTCCACCATCAATTGATGAGGTTAAACAAGTGATTTGGGAAATGGATGAGGATAGTGCAGCTGGTCCGGATGGTTTTTCGGTTGCTTTCTATGTTTCCTGTTGGGAGATTATCAAGGAGGATGTTTATCAGGCAGTGTTGGATTTCTTTGGTGGAGGTTCTTTTCCAAAAGGCATGGCAGCGACTACTATTGTTTTGATTCCTAAAGCTGATAATGCGCATCAATGGCAGGATTTCAGGCCGATTAGTTTATGTAATGTTTCTAATAAAATTATCTCCAAGTTGATAGCCAACAGGTTAAGCTTAATGCTGGACAAAATTATATCACCATCTCAGAGTGGCTTTGTGGCAGGAAGATTGATATCAGATAATATTCTTTTGGCACAGGAGTTTAACCATAAGTTGAATCATCATGTTAGAGGTGGAAATTTAATCTGAAACTAGACATGGCAAAGGCATATGATAGGGTTCAGTGGGCGTTTTTGTTCAAGATTATGGCGGCGTTTGGGTTTTCTAATGCTGTAATTGACATTATTAGGAGATGCATTACCGATTGTTGGTTCTCAGTGAGGATCAATGGACACCTATCTGATTTTTTCCATTCGAAGAGAGGGCTTAGGCAAGGGGATCCGATTTCTCCACTTTTGTTCATAATTGCAGCTGAATTTCTATCAAGAGGACTTGATCGGTTGTTTTATAAATATCCTCAGCTTTATTTTATCTCTGGCTGTGATATCAGGATGTCACACTTAGCATATGCAGACGATGTTATGATCTTGATGAATGGATCCCTAAATTGTGTGAAAAGGGTAAAGCATTTTCTGGAGGAATATATGGTTAGCTCTGGGCAATCTATCAATGCGGCAAAGAGTTCTTTCTTTCCTTCAAAGGGAATATCGACTGTGCGAAGAAATCAAATTGCTTGTGTGACAGGATTTTCAGAAGGGGTGACTCCTATAAGATATCTAGGGGTGCCTATTTTCACGGGCAATAGGAAGGCTATCTATTTTCAACCTCTTTTAGAGAAAGTAAGACAAAAATTGCTTGGGTGGAATGTGTCAAGGCTTTCACATGGCGGACGGTTGTTACTCATCCAAAGTGTTTTGGTTTCATTGCCATTTTATTTGCTACAGGTTATTATGCCACCGTTGTCTATTTTTCATCAATTGGAAATGCTATTTGCTAACTTCTTTTGGGGCGCATCGGGGACAAGTAAGAAGACACATTGGATATCTTGGGCTGAAATTTGTAAGCCTAAATTGGAGGGAGGATTAGGAGTAAGGCGGATGTCAGATGTGGCCACAGCTATGGCGATTAAACTTTGGTTTCGTTTTAGAGAACAAAAGACGATTTGGGCAACCTTCATGTCTAAGAGGTATTGTGGTGCGATGGCGCCAAGTGTTGTTCCTTTAAAGAGTAATGTATCTCCGTGTTGGCGAAGGTTATTGAAAATACGATGTGTTGCTGAACAGCATAGTGGGTGGATTCTTGGAAAGGGCAAGATTAGATTTTGGCATGATAATTTTTTGGATAGTGGACCCTTAAGTCAATCCTGTTCAATTATTGGCAACCCGGACTGCTTTGTATCAGATTTCATGGAGGGTAATGTTTGGGATATGAGGAAGGTTCAGCATCTTGTTCCGGGGGAGATTCAAGAAGAAATAGCTGCGATTCCTTTCCATCCTTCTGAGCCGGATAAGCTAGTGTGGAAACATTCTCCGAGTGGGAGTTTCTCCTTAAAATCGGCTTGGAATTGCATCCGAAAAGTAAGTGGTCAGGGTCCGTTTTGGGTGATTTGTTGGAGTAAGTTGTTGGTAACAAAGATTTCTATTTTTGGTTGGCGGTTTATGAAACGTCGTTTGCCGGTTGATGAGATGTTAAGGAGAAGAGGGGTTAATTTAGCATCGAAATGCCAATGTTGTGAGGAGGAAGAATCACGGGAGCATCTCTTTTTTGATAGTGCCGTGGCTAGTGAGGTCTGGGCTCATTTTGCCCTCATGTTCAAGGTAAATAACTGCCATAATTTTAATAGTTGGAAAGTTGGAAAGACATGGTTGAAGCAAGGACATATTAAAGAGGTTGTTCCTATTCTGGTTATCTGGTTTATTTGGGCAGCACGAAATGATGCAAAGCATCGCGCCATTAAAATGTCTGCACAGAAAATTATTAGACAAATTTTGCAATATTTCTTGTATGGCATGGGAGATGGTTTAATAAAAGCTTATCATTGGAAAGGTTACTCTGCAGTGGCTTCAAATTTGGGTTTATAGGTCCTCTGGAAACTGTTAGTACCATCAAGGTAGTGTTGTGGCAGAAGCCGAGCATGGGCACCTATAAGCTTAATACAGATGGATGCTCGAAAGGAAATCCGGGGATGTCTTCATATGGTTTTATCATCCGAGATGGGGCTGGGAAAATAATTCAGGCCAGGCATGGTGTGATTGGTATGGGCTCAAATATTAAGGCAGAGCTGTTCGCAATTTGGAAAGGATTGGAGATGTGTATAGAGAATAACTTTGTACCTGTTTGGGTGGAATCTGACTCGTTGGCAGCCTTAAAAATCATTCAATCCCCTTCGGTTGGCTGGGAGCTGCGACAACTGGTAATCAAGATTAAAGGTATCACTCGAATGTGTCAAGTTCGGTGGTCACATACATACAGGGAGGCCAATGCGGCGGCAGATTTCCTAGCGAATAGAGCCTTCAAGTTTGATGGGGATAGAACACTGAATGGAGGTTCCCTAGATAAGGAATTAATTGGGATCTGTAATTTGGACAGAATGGGCCTCCCATATATAAGATTGTCATCCAGGCCAGGATGAATGATTCTGATGAAGGGTAGGGAGAATTTGAATGAGGAGCTCGTGTGCGAGAAATCTGGAATGCTGGAATGCTGGAAGGCGTTTTGGTGCTATGCCCTTCCATGACTCAAAGCTGGATGCTGTTTTTGCTTGTTTGAGAAATCTATCATTTTTTTACTGCGAAGGTTTCATGTTTTGTTTTGTGCATAGATATTTAATTGCGATATTTGAAGCTGGAAATAGGTATGGGAAACTAATATGGAGTTCAGTGATGGTTAGCTCTGATGTTCTCATGCACTTAGGAGCAGGAGGAGATTTTGGGAGACTGCTGATTGGTCCAGGCTGGCCTGTGGGCAAGTGGTTTTCTGCAGTCAGTAGGATCTTGGGAACTGCTCTTGGGAGGTGTTTTGAGGATTGTGGAGGCTGGATTTGGATAGTCCTTGATGGATGTTTAGGGTGTTTGGAGAGACTTTAAACATATTTCTGTTAAGTCATAATTTTGTGCTAAAGACCTGGTTAATGGTGTGGCTTTGTATCATTTTTCTGACCTTTCTGTTTTTTCAGAGTGGAAGCTGCAGTATGAGATCTGAGTCAATGGCAGTGAGGGTTTTGGGTGTTTTGTTTGTCCCTAAATTCAAAGCTGGATGGTTAATTTCTTCTTTCTGGAGAATGGTTTATAAATCTCTGCCCAAATCTGCATTAGTGGATGGTTTTTGGGGATACTTTGGATGCTGTCAAAATTATCTTTTGTGTATAAAGCTGATGTGGTTTTGGGCTTTTGTTTGGCTGGATTTATTTTGTTTTATCATGTATCATGACGCTGCTGAGCGTGCCAAGAGGAGGTTAAATGCTTCATCTGGTACTGAATTTGGAATTGCTGCTGGTGCTATTTCATGGGATTTTTCTTGCCAGACCATTTTCTGTTCTTTCAAAACTGATCAGAAGCAGATGGAGGATAAGTGGAGTGGAATAGAACAGAAGTGTGGTGGGCTTTCCGTTGGCATTTTATGTTGGTTGCAAGGTAGCTGTGGTCAGGACTTATGGAGATTTAGGCCAGGGTTTTCTGTTTTCTGGTATTTTTCAGATGGGCTGCGTGCCAATTTGTTTTTTAAGATAGGATAGTGACAAGATTGGTGGGCACTTGGTTGTATGGAAAATGGGCTGACATGGATGGTTCCTGGATTTTGGCACGTCGGGGGCACATTGTTGGCATTTGGATGTGAAGTGCTAGGGAGGAATTTCTGGTTTTTATATGGCTGTGATCTTTGCATTTCTGATTTGGAGCTATGGTATTCTCCTATGGAGGCTTGCGGCCTGATTTTGTCAAGCTGTTTGTGGCTGTGTATCTTTGTTCATATGGTGTGGCTGGTAAGGATTTGGTTTCTGAAAGTCTGCGTGAAAAGTCATTTGGGCCTGCTGGTTTTCTGCTGGAATAATGGTGAGTTGCCAGAGTTGGCATGGGTTTCTGCACATGTTTTCAAGGTTGAGACCTTACTACAGTTGTGGTTGATGTTGCTTTTCTGAAGTCAGTGGGATCTTTGGTGTGGAACGAGTGCCAGTTTTGGTTGTATTTCTGAAAATTTCATGCAATACTTTGGAGTGGGGTTTGGCTGTAATGTGAGATGGCTTGTGGAGGCTCAAATTTTTTGGATACTAGTCTGTTTGCTATGTGCCAGTTCGCGCAAGAAGAACAGAAAAGAATGCAAATTGTGGAGGGAGACTATAAGCTGATCTGATCAGTTTGCTTTAGCTGGAATTTCATCTGGTTTGGATTGCCTGTTTGCTGAGAGAAATTTCAGAAAACAGATGGATTTCTTTGCAGTGGATCGCTTTGTTTCTGAGAATTGGAAAAGTTTCATTTGCAGAGGATACACGAGCTGCGTCATTTGCAGGATTTACTGCAGTGGATAACTGGCTTTGTAATGAAGGCAGACTTGAGGTTTTGGGATCTGAAAATTCCTGCCTGGAATCTGAGCTCCAAGTGTCTTATTGGCATTGATGTGCAAATGGAAAAGTATTAGATAGGGATGGTGAGTCGATCCATCGTATGTGATCTACCTAGTCCGTAGGAAACGGCTACGGTAAAGACGTCACAAATCCGTTGATGGCTGAGGCTTTGCCAAAAAGTCTATAAGGGTGAATAGATCCACCATAGATCTATCTAGCCCGTAGTACGGCTACGGTAAAGGCGCTACAAATTCGTTTTATGACTGGTCGCTTGCTAAAAGCGAACATCGGGTTCTTGGAATTTTCTGATTTATCAGGAATTTATAAGCTTGGGGGATCATGATCGAATGGATGAAGGTTTGGGCTCAGATGGAGTTGGTTTGTGGCATGGCAATGGTATCAGCTTCATGAACTCGATGAAGGTCACAGGAAGCTTTTTAAATTTGGGAGTGGCCTGGAAAAGCATAGGCTTTGTGTTGTTTTATTTCAAGAGGCTTCAAATGGATTTTGGATTACGAGGAGAATGTTTTCTTCTGATTGTTTGATCCTTTCGCTTTGAGAAGGATCCCATAGAGTGCTGGAATAATGTATTTTAGATTGCAAACTTGGAGAGCTAGATTTTATAGTTTTAACTTGTAAACGACGTGAAGTTGATAGAGAGATACATGTAAGTATGGTGGAGTTTTGTAATTCCGTAGTAGGAGGTCAGGTCTGGCTCCCTTCTAATATGACTTTTCTTTTTTGGAATAAAGTGCTCTTTCTTTTTTTTAAAAAAAAAAAGCCACACATGAATGAAGATGGTGAAAAAGTTGATCCAAATTTATTCAAGAGTCTTGTTGGAAGCTTGAGGTATCTAACCTGTACTAGACCAGATATTCTTTTTAGCATTGACTTGTGAGTCGTTACATGGAAGCTCCTACTATTTTACATTTGAAAATTGCCAAAATAATTCTTCGCTATATCAAAGATACAATTAATTATGGTATTTTATATGTTTTCTCGGACAATTTTAAGCTTGAAGGATATTGTGATAGTGATTGGACTGGTGATATTGATAGTCGAAAAAGTACTACTGGGTTTGTTTTCTTTATGGGGAATTCAGATTTTACTTGGAATTCTAAGAAGCAACCTATTGTAACTCTTTCTACTTGTGAGGCGGAGTATGTAGCTGTTACTTCCTGTGTTTACCATGCTATTTGGCTAACGAGTTTGTTGAAGGAATTGAATTGGTCACAAGAAGATCCGACGAAGATTTATGTTGATAACAAATTTGCAATTGCATTGGCCAAGAATTCGGTATTTCATGAAAGGAGCAAACATATTGATACAAGGTATCATTTTATTCAAGATTACATATCGAAGGAAGAAGTGAAGCTCGAGTATGTCAAGTCACAAGATCAAGTTGTCGATATCTTCATAAAACCGTTGAAATTTGACGTTTTCAAAAAGCTACATTTTTTCCTTGGAGTAATAAATCTGGTTTAAGAGGGGATGTTGAAAAAATAAACTAGATTAATTGAGTTAAAGTTAATTAATATTGTGTGCATGAATATTAGAAGCCTTTTGGAGGATTCATGAATGACTCTTCAATGATGCATGTATGTCATTTATTATTGGTTCATGTATTTGTGGATGTGTATTTTCTATAAATATCTTGTTGGGGCAATCAATCCAAGTATGATCGAGAGGATCATGAGTTTTGATGTGTGTGCCATTATGATTAAGTTAGAGTTTGTTGTTGGTCTAATATGTGTATATGAGTGTGCAGGTTTGCAGGTACACATAGACTTGGTTGAATGTCTTCAGGTGAAGGGTGGCATGGAGGCAAGCCGTGGGCTTGCATGAGCATCCGAGGGACCATGGACAAAGCAGGAACGATGAAGTTGAGGGAAGCGGACTTCGATGCGTACGTGAAGGATGACATGGAGGTAAGCCGCAGGCTTGTGTGCGTATCCGAGGGACGAGGGCTAAAGTCGAAGGGGGCTTGAAGGTGACGGATTGAGGCTGCTGGAGCAGAGACGATGAGCCGAGGGACGCGGACTTCGAGGCATGCATGAAGGATGACATGGAGGCAAGCCGAGGGCTTGCATGCACATCTAAGGGACGGGAGCCGAAGATGAAGAGGGCGTGAAGGTAACAGATCGAGATTGCTGATTGAAGAATCAACCAGGTCGTGAGGGTCCGATTGTGAGTGTTTGTACTCGGGAAGGGTAACCCTAGGCTTAGGGAAGGACCAGTCGACTGGTGATGACTGGAGATTCAAACGTTGGGCTTGCAATGTTCGAATTTGAGTGGGATCAGTCGACTGCCCCTGGGGCAGTCGACTGGTAGCGGTCATATCATACTCGAGCTTTATTTAAGGGAGCTCGTTTAAGACTTTTCTTCGTTGGCGAAACTTGCTTGGTTAGAGCTTGTTAGTAGCCAATTGTGCTCAGGTAGTGTCCAGATGTTGTGACGAGGTTTCTCTACCCATAAGGAGCTACGAGATCTAGCCAGAGGTGCTCCGGGGAATCATCCACCGAAGGATTAGGGATTGTCCACCTTATGGACTGCCGTGGAGTAGGAGCATCTGATGCTCCGAACCACGTAAATCGGTGTGTTTCTTTCTTGTTTTGGGTTTAGTTTTAGTTATTCCGCTTGCGCACTAACGTTTGTAGGAAGAAAATCGAAAGAAACGCTATTCACCCCTCCTCTGGCTTGTCGGTCACGATCTAACAAGTGGTATCAGAGCGAATGCCCGCTCTTGTTGGAATAACCGCCAAAAGAGCACAAGATAGAGGAGATGATGATGGAAGACAAGTTGGGTGATGACATAAACACTTCACCTCTTTATGATCATGATGATTTTGACTATTGGAGGACAAGAATGAAGACTTGGCTTGGAATGGATTAGGAGTGCATGGTGGTGCTAGAAGAGCCATTCGAGATTCCAAGAGACAAGCATGAGAAAAAATTCCGACCTAGATATTGGACTAAGGAGCAACAAGCACAATCTAGGATATATGGGAAGGTAATTGATATATTAGTTAATATTGTGCCTCATAACGTGTTAAGTGGTGTAGGTGAGTATAAAAAATGCATATGAGTTGTGGAACAAGTTGGAAGAATGTCATGAGAACCATACACAAGCTCAAATAGTGGGAGAGCCCAAAGAAACAAGTTCAATGGTCCAAGAAGACCAAGAGGGAAAAGAAGTGGCAACCTCATCAAGTGAAGTGACACAATCAAGTGAACGATTATCTACTTCGTCAAGAGAAGAAGAAGAGGTATCAACTTCAAGGATTGAGGGGGAGAAGAGACCCTCATCCATACCGGAGCAAGACAAACTTCAACCTCCACCAAAGCAAAATCAAAGGATCTGTTGTGAGGGTAGTTAGGTCATTTCCTATTTTGTGTCATTAAGGTTTGGCAGGTTATATAAGTCCTGTACAGGGTCGTGGTTTAATATGATTGAAAAACTTTTACAACATGGTATCAGAGTCATCAAAGCCCTAACTCTTTTCCTTTCGGCGCCGTCCGCTTCTTTTTCCCCACTCGACGCCGTCTCTGTTGCGCACGCTCGACGCAACCAGGCTTCCCCACTCGACGTCGTCTCTGCTGCGCACGCTCGACGCAACCAGGCGCCGACACACCTCTTCTTCCCTATCGGGATTTCGAAGCCGCCCCACCTCACGTGTCTTCTTCCCTATCGTGATTTCGAAGCTGCCCCACCTCACGCGGCTTCGAAATCGCCAGCTGTTTCTCTCTCTTCCGTTGGCGATTTTGAGAAGCCGCCGACCCTTTATTCCTCTTGTGGTTTTTGAAGCCGCCGGCGCCTCTCGTGCAACTTGCAGCCACGCTGTCCCTCTCCTCCCCTCGTCGGAGTGCTGAGACATCGTAGAGAGACGATCTTCTTCTCCGTCTCCTCCTCGACGTGACCTGGATGTCGTCTTCTGCTGCGCGACGCCTGCCGTCAAGGTCTTCTCCAAACTCTGCTGCCTCGGCAAGTCACTCTCCGCTTCCGCCGACCTCTTCATCCGCAAGTTCTGATTCCGACGATAATGGAGTTATCGAAGGAACATTAGTGGCGTCGACAGCAGGGTTCTGCATTACCTGCTGATTTATCGGGAGCAGAATTTTCTTCACGATTTTCCTACTTTTCCGCCGGATTTTTTCTGGTCTCGCCAAAAGATTTTTCTTCTCTTCTTCTTGTGGTATGTTATGGTGGGCACCTCTGGGGAAAGTTCTGGGATGTCTACAGATCCTTTGACTTCTTCTGGACAGGTACAACCAGTTTTTACAATGACCGGAGGACCTGGTCTTCAAATAACCTCGGAAAAATTGACCGAGACAAATTATGCATCATGGGCAGTTGCTGTTGAACTTTATGTTGAAGGCCATGATAAACTGGATATTCTTCGCGGTACAAAATTGAAACCAGATGAAAAGGATCTTAGTTTCGTACTTGGAGGCGTGACAATATTTTGGTAATGACTTAGATACTCAATTCTGTTAGTTCTGGCATTAAACAGGTCATTCTTCATAATAAAACAGCCGGTGATATGTGGAGAACACTGGAGTAGATGTATGAGCGCAAGTATGATATGCTGCGTACTTATCAGATAAGTAGTCAAATTTTCAAACTTGATCAAGGTTCTATGTCGGTTACAAATTATTTTGCTACTCTAAAAGGATTGTGGGATGAGTTTGACTACTACAGGATGGACAATTGGAGTTCCACTGATGATCATCAGAGATATCTGAAGATTCTGGAGAAGGACAGAATCATTAAGTTCCTTGATGGGCTTCATGCAGAGTTTGAAAATTTGAAAGGTCAAATTCTTAGTCTTGATCCTACTCCCTCTCTAGAACAAGTTTACTATAAAATTCTGAGTGAGGAAGGCAGGAGAAGAACCATGAACAACAAAGGTAATATTTCTGTAGCAAGCACTCCAATTGGGGAGACTTCTGCATTTGTCAGTTCTGCTAACAAGATCAAGTCTGGGGGAACAAAAGGGAAAGGTGGAAAATTTTGTCGGCACTGCAAGAGGACTAATCATGATTCAGATTTCTGTTGGGAGAAATATCCAGAAAAAAAAAATCTGAAAAATTCAAATACAGTGACAAGAAGGCTCCTAGTCGTGGAAATATTGCTGCCCAGAAACTAGTGGATGGGGAGACTATTGATTCCTCGGTACCTTCTAATATTAAGTTGTCATCTACCGATATTGCCAATCTTCAGCACATCTTATCATGGCTTCAAACTTCATCCTCTGTCTCTACCAATTTGTCTCAAGCGCACACAGGTATTTGTGGCCCAGAGTTAAGTATTGCTGGGTCAAGATCTTATAGCTCCTGGGTTATTGACTCTAGAGCTACGGATCATATGACAAATTTTGCTAATTCCTTTATTTCTTACTCTTTGTCTTCTGGGCAGGATAAAGTGACTATTGTTGATGGGACCAAAGCCACTGTCGCTGGTAAAGGTTCCATACAACTGGCAGATCACTTTATCCTATCCTCTGTACTTCATGTCCCTTCCATTTCTCTAAATTTACTTTCTGTTAGTAGTATTACTAAACAACTACACTGCTCAGTAACTTTTTTCCCTGATCATTGTGTCTTTCAGGATCTCGAGACTAAGCAAACGATTGGGACTGGTCGTGAAGTAGGAGGTCTTTATTATTATCATCTTGGAACAACATCTGCTCTGAAGTTTACAGCCCAGTGTTCAGAAAGTAAGCGTCAAGAAATCTTGTTATGACATTCTCGTTTGGGACATTTATCTTTTCGGTCCTTAAAGGTCTTATTTCCTAATCTCTTCTCTTCTGTTTCTCTTGAGTCTCTTCAATGTGAAGTTTGTCAGTTATCTAAACATTGTAGAACTCATTTTTCCGAATCCATAAATAAAAGTTCATCTCCGTTTGACCTTGTTCATTCAAATGTGTGGGGTCCCTCTCCTGTGCCTTCTTTGGATGACTACCGATACTTTATATCTTTTATTGATGATTACATTCACTGTACATGGCTTTATTTGATGAGAGGCAGAGATGAAGTTTTTCGACTCATTCAACATTTTTGCAGAATGGTTGAAACTCAATTCCACACAAAAGTGAAAACCCTTCGATCTGATAATCCGCGGGAATACTTTACACAATCTCTAAATGTCTTTCTTGAGGATTTAGGAATTCTTCATGAGTCATCTTGTCCTTACACACCACAACAAAATGGAGTGGCAGAAAGGAAAAATTGTCATATCCTTGAAACAGCCCGTGCACTATTATTTCAACGCCAATTACCCAAATATTTCTGGGTTGATGCTATCCTTGTAGCCGCCTATATCATTAATCGTCTACCATCAAAAGGTCTAGGGTATCGGTGTCCACTCACTATTCTTCGTCTTGACACAATGTTATTTTCCCTTACACCTCGGGTATTTGGCTCCCTCTGTTTTATTCATGTTCTTGGTCCCAAGCCCTCTAAGCTTGATCCTCGCTCTTTACGGGGAATCTTTCTAGGATATTCCACTTGCCAGAAAAGCTACAAGTGCTTTGATCCTATTACTAGGACAAGATATGTCTTGAAGGATGTTACCTTTTTTGAGTCCGAGTCCTATTATGCTTCCCTGACTCGTCCTCAGGGGGAGAATCTTACCTCTTCCCTTGTACCTCAAGTGGTTCCTTCTCCTATTCTTATTAAACTGGATGTTATGGAAAATAGACAAGATGATGCTCCATTATTGGGCTCGTAGGTTTCACAAGAAATTATTACTTACAAGCGACGAGGACATAAGCAAGGACCTACTACTAATCGGCTAGCTGAATCGGATGTTCTGGCTCCTGATCCTGTATCCTCATTGGTTGAACCAACTGCACCCCTGAATATGAATGAGCTGAATCTTCCCATTGCTGTTAGAAAGGGGGTCAGGTCATGTATTCAACATCCTATTTCTAATCATGTGTCTTATTCTCGTTTGTCTTCTTCATATCATGCTTTTGTTTCACAGCTATCAAATCATGTCATACCTTCTTCTTATTATGAAGCTGTAAGGGACTCAAGGTGGCTGGAGGCAATGAATGAAGAAGTGGATGCTCTTAATAAGAATGGTACTTGGGAATTAGTAGATCCCCCAAAGGGGAAGAACTTGGTTGGCTCTAAATGGGTCTATGCTATCAAGTATAACTCAGAGGGTGAAGTGATCAGATATAAAGCCAGACTCGTTGCTAAGGGATTCACTCAAACATATGGGGTGGATTATTTGGAGACCTTCGCTCCGGTTGCAAATCTCAAATCAGTCAGAGTGATTCTTTCTCTTGCTTCTCAGTATGATTGGCCACTATTTCAGCTAGATGTGAAAAATGCCTTTTTGAATGACAACCTTCATGAAGAAGTCTGCATGTTACTACCTCCTGGAATCGAAACAAAAGGGAAGATTTGCAGGTTGATAAAAGCTTTGTATGGGCTTAAACAATCGCCCAGAGCATCGTTTGATAGGTTTTGTAAAGCTATGATATTGTTTGGCTTTAAACAAGGGAATGCTGATCATACACTCTTTGTGAAAAGGAAAGAGGACAGAATTACCATTCTTTTGGTTTACGTTGATGATATGATAATTACAGGAGATGATGAGATTGAAATCCAGACTCTTAAGTCCAAGTTAATATCAGAATTTGAGATTAAAGACCTTGGACTATTGCGGTACTTTCTTGGTATTGAAGTTGCTCGATCTCATGAGGGAATTTATATATGTCAGAGAAAATATGTGTTGGATTTGCTCAAGGAGACAGAGAAGTTGGGTTGTCGGCCAGCATCGACACCTATAGAAGTAAGTCATGATCTTACTAGTTCTAATGGGGAAGATCTTACAAATCTGGAAAAAGGAACGTATCAAAGGTTGGTTGGAAAGTTATTCTATTTGTCTATGACTGGGCCTGACATTACCTATGCTGTTAGTGTAGTGAGTCAGTACATGCATGCTCCTAAAACTATTCACATGAAGGCTGTTGACAGGATTTTAAGGTATTTAAAGTCATGCCCCGGAAAAAGATTGCTGTTTAAAGGAGGTGGTAACCTGAAAGTGGAATGTTATTCTGATGCTGATTGGGCTGGTTCTCGAGATGATAGAAGATCCACTTTTGGCTATTGCACCTTTTTAGGAGGAAACTTGGTAACTTGGAGAAGTAAGAAACAGAGTGTTTGTGCAAGATCCAGTGCGGAAGCAGAATATCGGGTCATGATACATGGTCTTGCAGAAATGTTGTGGTTTACCTTCTTGTTGGAAGACATTGAATTGAAGGCTGAGTTACCTCTCAGGCTATATTGCGACAACAAAGCTGTAATCAATATTGCAAATAATCCAGTTCAACATGATCGAACCAAACATATCGAGATTGATCGACACTTTATTCGTGAGAGACTTGATTATGGAGAACTATGTTTGCCTTATGTCAAATCCGAGGACCAACTTGCTGATATGTTTACAAAAATTATACCTCAAGCTGTATTTAGTTCTGCCCTTAACAAGTTAAACATGTTTGATATATATGTTAAACTTGAGGGGGAGTGTTGTGAGGGTATTTAGGTCATTTCCTATTTTGTGTTATTAAGGTTTGGCAGGTTATATAAGTCCTGTACAGGGTCGTGGTTTAATATGATTGAAAAACTTTTACAACAATATCATATGCTTAGGATGCAATAAAAAGGGGCACTAAAAGGACAAGTGTCTACTAGGTAAAAAGGAGGTAAACCCTAAATCCGGGTCTATTCATTTTGAATCTAACATGAGTTATAGGGAAAAGAAAGAAAAGAAGCACATTAGGTGCTATACTTATGGGGAGCTAGGACATTACCACACTAAATGCCCAAGAAAAGGAGAGTTCAAGAAAATGGAGCATTTGAGAAGATGAGAAAAAGAAGAAAAGAAGAGAGGCTCACATCAAGGGGGAGCTACAAGGGTAAGGGAGGTAATCCCTAACTTTAAGTATGCTTCCAATGCTTTTATGAATGTTAGAAATAATAATGATTGTTTGTCTATGCGTATTTTTGGCTTCAAGTATCATGATAGAAATAGAAATACTATTGTATGCCAAAATACTAAGGAATTTATGTTTCATGATAAGTCTAAGGTTTCTAGACCTAAGGATCAAGACATCAACCCTAAGAAAGGGAGACACATGCCTAAAAGACTGGGTAGATCTAGGAATGATCAAAATGAGCATGGTGATACTAAGGTTAGAAATTTAAAAAAGGAAAATCAAATTTTGAGAACAAAGTTTGATGCATTGGAAAAGAACCGAGATAGACTCATTAGGGGATCCAAGGAATTAGGTATGATACCGAACGATCAACACCTTAGAAATGGTAGGTCGGGTCTAGGATACCAATCTAAGGGGTCAAAGGCTAGTAAAAAGGCATATTCGAGGATGTCCTATGATTATGGTAAAGAAAAGATAAAAAATGACAAGGAAAAGTCATTTAAAGGGGAAAAGAAGGTTTTGACCAAGAAAAAGGTATATAAAGTTAAGAGATTAATAGGTAAAGATCAAGAAGCATCGGAGGAATACCGGTGTGATCTTGTAATTGTAAATGAGCCATCTAGGGAAGTGATTAGGGCTAAGAGTTCAAGGGAGAACTCTAGAAGTCACAATGAGATCCATGATCAATGGATCTCAGGAGGATTTCTTCTAGGTGATTAGATGAACTATGAAATATACCAAAGGGTTTGGAGGACGAAGGTGAGTTTTAATCATAGGGAATTGACACACTAAAAGGAGATTTATGGAGGAAAAGATGAAAATAAGATCATATTGGGTAGAAATTGGTGTTTAATGTGTAAACGCCATATAATTCAGTACTATATGGTTACGTATGAGAATATATATCAAGGAGAAGTCAAAACTAGAACTTTTGGATAAGTTTTAATGACACAATTTAGGTAGTGTTGAATTTCGTGTCAATCTTGGGATCCGGAGTAGATTTATTTGAAAACATATTTTTTTCAAGTAAACATAGGCTCCACAAATCTCTCCATGAAATTTGAGATTTTTTGGAGGTTTATGGAATTAACTACGTATTTCTGAAATTCGGACTGAAAAATTGAGAATTTTCTCAGTTATCAGTCGACTGATCTTACTGATCAGTTTCACAGTCGAGGGCAGTCGACTGGTATGCGAGGTTTTTAAATAGAAAAGGCCGCGCGGGGGTGGCCGAACCTAGGGTTTTCGGTGCCACCCCCTGCGAGATTTCTTCTTCCCCGATCTCCTCTCTTGATCTAAGGTGTTCCCCAAGCCCTAAAACACCTCTCTAGTCTTCTTCCACCTCAGATTTACATCTAGGGTTAGTAAAGCCTCTCCTCTCAAGTTAATCTTCACCCATTTTCACCATGCAACGAAGGGAGAAATGATAACTATTTGTATAACTTATTTCTCACAGTTAGTTCATAGTTTGAAACTAATTTGTTTCTTTGTGCATGATTTTTTTCTTTGTGTTTCCTCTTTGTGGGGTAATGCGTGGTACATCCATGGGTGTGGTTGCATTTTAGAGTTGTCCAAAAGAAAAGAAAATGTGAGGGATCATCACAGCAAGGCCAGGTAGATCCGGACAAACCTCGATTTCGTTCCGAGGAGTGCCGGAAGAGGTTTGAAGAAAATGAGTTTGTCTTGATGAATTGTCGATATCTCAACTGAACTTACTTTCGGGAGAAGACTCCTCATATTTCTGAAATGATTACCTACTTCGGTCTAGAACAATTAGTTTATTATCAGCATGATGCCAATCTTGGCATATGTAAAGAGTTCTATGCTAACGTTACATGCATTGATTCGGATAATGGAACTTATGAGTCCTTAGTGGCAGGAGTGTCTATTCCCTTTACACCTGCAATCTTAGGATCATTTCTAAGGTGTAGGGTCTCCAGCAATGCATTTACTTATTTTCTAAAAATTATCGATCCTTTTACCTTTCCTGGTGTGACTCTGGACCAAATTCATATGCATTATTTTGAGAGACGTCGAGTTTCTATACAACGTCTTTTTGAGGCTAAACGCATGAGTCCAGCCAGTAACGTGTTGTATAAAGTTGTGTTAGATTGCATTTTGCCAATTGTTACTAAGGGGAGGTCGATGATTCGACTTCCTCACTCGGTAATGATGTACGCACTGGAGAGACGGTTAGATATTGATGTCACCGTACATGTCTTTGCATCCATTTGCGCTTCTCTCATAGTGTCAATGGTAAGATGTACATGCCTTTTTGTCATGTCCTGACTGAGTTCTTTAGGTCTAGAGGTATTTGCACAACTAGGGGTTAGGTGCGACATCTGTCCAAGGACTATGATCAAATTGAAGCACGACAACTGTCCTTGGCAGGGATTGAGTGCCGACAGGGGGAGATAGTCTGGAAGCAGCGTTCTGATTCTTCCAGTTCTTATGAGGAGCCCGTTGGAGGAGTTACACAGGAGCAGTTCTTCAGGCTGGAGGCAGAGGTTCAAGGCCTCCAGGAGGACTTATACAGTTTTCAGCAGCAGCAGGTGGGCTTTCAGCAGACACAGACTGCCATTCAGGGGGAGGTCCATGAGCTCACCAAGACATTTTAGAGGTTTCAGCTGAGGCAGGACGAGATGCATGACATGATACAACAGTTGCATCTCATGTATCAGGCCTCGCCTCCTCCTCCTCCGGACGACGACATGTAGATTAGGGTGATTTGATGACTTAAGTGTTGAGAGTGTATGAATTGGGTTTACATTTTATCTCTTAAACACTTTCTTTTGGTATTGTGACACTTAACCATTTTGAGGCTACGACTCCTATAACTCTCTTTATGCTTTATTTTGAAGTATGTATGCAATGTTGAATTCATGTTTTATATTGCTTTTATTTCAGTTCATGATGTAATGATAGACATAATGCTCTGTTGATGTCATAAAGTGTAAGAATAAGGTGATATATGCATGTTTGTCTAAAGGTTAAGAAATAAATGGGGGGAGGTCTTATTATGTTGAGAATGTATAAAGAAAAAGGAGGATTTGGAAACAATTCTATGTGTATAATGGTAATGGATGAGTTTGACAAATACATGGAATTATATCTAGGTTTGAAATTTGATACATTTTGAAAAAAAAAATTCGGGTTTGTACCAAAAGTCAAGTATATTTGGTATTTTTTACGAAATCATATTTTTCTAGGGTTTCTAGGGGAGGTTATATATTAACAAATATGCTTGCAAAATTTTACATTTTTCTAAATTTTGTAGAATCTTCTATAAGTTTCTAAAATTCGGCTGGAATTTCAGGTATAGACTGCATCAGTCGACTGCCCTGGGAGCAGTCGACTGATGTCTCTGTGATTTGCGGGAAACAGAGGGGCAGTCGACTGCCTCAGGGGCAGTCGACTGGTATTCCTGTTTGGTGATTTCTGAGAGGTTTTCAGAAATAAAGTTGGCTCTTTTTGGCACTAGGGATAGTATTGTTTGGACAATCATTTTGATGGTGTCAAAGGGGGAGAACTTGTGGTGTTAAGTTAGGTTTAACTTGACGTAAGAAAACTTGTGGTGTTAAGTTGGGTATAACTTAACTTGGTGTGGTGAGAATTGAAAATTGGGAGAGGACATAGGTTAAGGGTGAGGTTGCCTCTTGTTTGCTATGGTTTAATTTTCAATTGCTATTGATATTGTTATTTTTGTTTACCTAACTTAAATATATTGTCACACATCAAAAAGGGGGAGATTGTTGAGGCAATCAGGCCAAGTATGATCGGGAGGATAATGAGTTTTGATGTGTGTCAATATGATTAAGTTAGGGTTTGTTGTTGGTCTAATATGTGTATATAAGTGTGCAGGTTTGCAGGTACACATAGACTTAGTTGGATGTCTTCAGGTGAAGGGTGGCATAGAGGCAAGCCGTGGGCTTACGTGCGCATCTGAGGGGCCATGGACAAAGCAGGAACGATGAAGCTGAGGGAAGTGGACTTCGAGGAGTACGTGAAGGATGACTTGGAGGCAAGCCGCGAGCTTGTGTGTGTATCCGAGGGACGAGGGTCAAAGTCGAAGAGGGCTTGAAGGCGATGGATCGAGACTGCTGGAGCAAAGACGATGAGCCGAGGGAGGCGGACTTCGAGGCATGTGTAAAGGATGACATGGAGGCAAGTCGAGGGCTTGCATGCGCATCTGAGGGACGGGAGCCGAAGATGAAGAGGGCGTGAAGGCAACAGATTGAGACTGCTGATTGAAGAGTCAACCATGTCGTGAGGGCCCGAGTGTGAGTGTTTGTACTCGGGAACTAAGCCGGGAGGGTTCGAGTGCGAAGAGAAATGTACTCGAGAAGGCTAATCCTAGGCTTAGGGAAGGACCAGTCGACTGGTGATGGCTGGAGATTTAAACGTTGGGCTTGCAACGTTCGAATCTGAGTGAGACCAGTCGACTGTCCCTGGGGCAGTCGACTGGTAGCGGTCATATCAGACTCGAGCTCTATTTAAAGAAGCTCGTTTAAGACTTTTCTTTCTTGGCGAAACTTGCTTAGTTAGAGCTTGTTAGTAGCCTATTGTGCTCAGGTAGTGTCCAAAAGTTGTGGCGAGGTTTCTCCACTCACAAGGAGCTACGAGATCTAGCCGGAGGTGCTCCGGGGAATCATCCACCGAAGGATTAGGGATCGTCCACCTTACGGACTGTCGTGAAGTAGGAGTATCATCTCCGTACCACGTAAATCGATGTGTTTCTTCCTTGTTTTGGGTTTAGTTTTAGTTATTCCGTTTGCGCACTAATGTTTGTAGGAATAAAATCGAAAGAAACGCTATTCACCCCCTCTAATTTGCCGGTCACGATCTAACATATCATATGTATTCATATATTCGAGAATAAGAAGAGAGAGATAAGAAAAATTTGCTTAATCTAATCTCGTGTGTTGTAGGTTTTATGCTCTCCATCCTCTAACATACTCGTGCTTCTCATCTTTGCCTCCTCTTCTCTCCTGCAGTATGCAACTCAATTTTGTCTGCCAAACCAGCCATTCCGATCTAAATTTCATGGCCTATTAGTCGATAATATCCTCGATAAGCTACTGACCATGTTTGATTTGTTAGTTTTGGCCATTGTTCCGACGGGGATGTCAAAATGCAAAGAGAACATAGGAGGTGCTGACGGAGGGGCTGGAATTGTTGCTGAGGGAGGGGTTTGAATTTATAGCTGCAAGGGAAATGCATCCGCTGAGATTAGAGCACAATTTAATTGTTTCCATGCTGTAACATGCAGCTGTATATTTGGTCCACACACTGAGAGACAGAGAAGTCTGTGTTAAATTTGGGCTTCTATTGCACAATACTGATGAAGGGAAAATATCTCATGGTACCACAAGTACAAGTGTTGAACGAATAAAGGTATCTCTTAATATTTGATTTGGACTATATACTTAAAAATTAAGCTCATGTCTCTATTTGAGGAGACGGTGGCCGAATCAACTGTTCTAACAACCAAGTTAACTTGGATAACTGCACTTCTAAAATATGCCAAGATGTAGCCAAACAAATTCTGAAAGTGGAGGATTCTTCATTTATTCATAGAAATTTTAGCTTGAAGACGGACGGCTAAAAGCTATAGATTAGCCTTGCTAATGGAAAACATTGTTGGGATATATTTATTGATGGACCAGACATAATAAAGGATGGAATTTGGAAAGAGACATATGACTCATTTAAGAAGGCTTGGGCTCATTAAATAAAGGTTAGAAAGAGATATTCTGATTCATTTTAAAAGACATGGACCCATGAAATTATTTTCTACCTGTATCTCCAAGGCCTTCACAGAAATCAGAATCGGGAGTTCCAACAGGGTGAATAAGCATCTTGATGCATAACCATTTGAGCTTAGCTTTGATGTCAAGGATTCTTCATTTATTCATACAAATTTGACCCTGAAGACTGCTGCAGAATTAGTCATGCTGATGGAAAACATTGATAGGATTGAAGATCTTATTGTTGGAGCAGACATGGTAAGGTTGGAAAGAGACATTCTAACTCATGTAAAAAGGCTTGGGGCCATGAAATTATTTACCATCTGTATCTCCAAAGGCCTTTACAGAAACTAAAATCGAGAGCTCGAACTTAGTGAATAAACATCTTGATGCATATGCCTTTGAGCTTTGCTTTGATGAGAAAAAGGATAACATACTTGTCCACTCTAACAAAAAGGTGCGAAAGACAAAAGAGGAGCAAGATTGGAAAAAGGTTTCATAGCTAGAGATCTGTTTTACATGCAAATACCAACAGAATCTAGACACAAATATGAATTATTTTTATTACATAAAAGAGGTATAAAATAAAATGCATGATATGCATAAATTATATCTCACTCTAAAATGAGAATTTATTTATTTTAAATTTTAAAATTTAATTTTGAAAATTTTAAAATATAATTTCAAATTAAAATTTGAAATTATCTTTTTTAATTTGATGAATTATTTTTTAAATTTTTATTTTTTGATTAAGATTTGAATTTTTATTGTTAAGATTTGTAATTATAGATTTATCTTTTGAATTTGTGTTTTTAAGATTTATGATTTTATTTTTTGAATTTTTAGAATTTGATTGATAAAAAGTTGAAATTATTAATAAGTCTTGAAATTATTTTCTGCGTGAAAAAAAGATATTAACATAACTTAATTTTGTATTTCACCAAGTCAATTCATAGTTGGTTGGTAAAAATATAATATAAGGGTATTTATGTGTGTCCTTAAAGAGTATTATTTTTGTAGTGTGCTAAGTGTTCGGTTGATTGTGACCTACTTGGACTTTTCATATATTATTAAATATCTGATAAATTTTGATCTACTTGATTTTTCTCTCAATAAACTTAACATATTTATCAAACATCAAAATTCTAACTCAAGACCATTCGAGTTTAATCAACTTGATTAATTTTGATAGGTGTTGATTGCACTAACATATTCATCAAGTATAGTTTGATTGATGCCACCAAGTATAGTTTGATTGAGTCCCCACAGGATGAATTGATAGCTAACGCATGAAGAATTATCGCCATGAGGTTTGCGAGTCAAATCTTGGTGAAACAAGGTGTCTACCATCCCTTATGCACTAGTCACTGTCCGGACTAGTAGCCCTATGATTTACTTTTTTCGTGTTGGTCCTGAGATAAATTGACGGGAACATTAGAGTGAGCGAATTGCCTTTTGTCGCCAAATATAGTTTGATTGAAAATAAGCATGTTGCGACGACGACTCCTCGCCTTGTTATCTTTCTTGTGAATTTTGATCGACCGAAACCGCTCTACTGCTTCAGTTCCTACTTAAGTAACAATGGTAAGAGGACATTGACGATGACAGACACAATCCTTTTTGACTCCTGAGTGAGAACACTACTCGTCAGAGACGGAACCACATTAGACCCATCCTAGGCTATAATTAGACTCAATCCCAATTCAAAATTGACGGTTTCTAGGGGATCAAACCTTAACCATCCAAGACGATTATGATTCACATTCGGAATCGTTGATTCACAGAACGTATACTATTTATCACAATTTATGATTATTATATTAAAAAAATAAAATTATAAATTTTTTTAAAAAATTTATACTTATTTAAGTTGTCTACATATATACTTAGAATATAGGAGAATCAAAGCCATGTAATTTTCTTACCTTTTTATTTTATGAAGTGACATTGTTAATAAGTCACTAGAATATATAATTAATTATTAAATAATTATATATATATATATATATATATATATTTCAATTTGATATAAGCTAGTTTATTTGGATAGTTCACCTTCTAAGCGTAGATCGGGATTCAATCCTCCACTAATATATTTTTTTATTTATTAAAAATATTTATCTATTAAAAAATTCAATTGAACCACCGATTAATTAATGTTCCACGGTTAATTGAACACTATAACCAACCGAACAAATGAGTCAACGGTAACCAATCCCTTAATGCGATTACGGTCAGATTCCAATTCAGAACTAGCTCGAGACAGGTCTAGCTATAGCTCATACTATTTTAATTATTATTATTTATATAAATTTTATTAAGCAAGAACCGGATCTAATATATTTATTTATATATCTACTTTCTCAGTGACGATCCTAACAAAGTTAATTCTTAGCTGTATGCCAATAAACTAACCCAAACAATGGTTCACTCCATTGCTTTTGCTATAGAATATTGGTCCTTAATCACAACCTCAAGCTCTCCAAACTTGCCCCATCGTCACTCTCGCGTGAAGAAAACAAACAAATCATGGATTTTGTTCCGCTAACTCATATCATTATCATATCACATGGATGTAACGATTGTATTCCGTAGAGTACCCATCTAAATCATGAATTATATAGATTTATTAAAATACGGATCAAACCCTCCGCACTCGTCCACGATCAAATCCAAGACATTTTAGATTCAATCGATGGCGCCTTGGATCTTGGATTGATGGGGCGCGAACATTGAGATGTTGAGATTTTAGAATGTCCATCGCGAACGCTTTCCGATTTACCATGATGATGGGCTTTTAGAATGTCCATCGCGAATACTTCCCGATTTACCATGATGACAAGTAAAAAACTTATGTGGTGCTGAATTGATCACCCCAGATTCATCTGCTATTAGATCCAACATTTTTCTCTTTCGCCCGCCCACTTCAGCTGTCCTCTTAATTTCCAGCGGTTCTATCTCTTCCGTCGCACTGTTTGTTGGGGTTGCAAATTACAAACATAGTCCCACACATCTAAACACATGGGAAAAGATCATAGGCTTAGAAGGAATAATGATATCTCCATTGGCATAAGACCTTTTGGGAGAGTCCAAGAGCAAAACCATGAGGGCTCATGCCCAAAGTGGACAATATCATGCCATTGTGGAGATATCTAAATTCTTTTTGGTCCTAACAATTGGTATCAGAGTCAGGTCGTTCTTCATGATCCAGATCGAACCATGTGGGTTAAGTGTTAAATAAATGATGTGTGGGCTTCCGTGTCTTGATCAAGAGAACCAAACACCAGGCAGAGAAGTTCTAGTTGTGGCTAGGCAGTGAAGTCCTAGTAGGTCGGGTGGACTGACGGACCCAAAATAGACTGTCACGAATGTGGGTCTCAAATTTAAATATGAATAAATGCTGGAAACCCTTTTTGCAATCAAAAATATGAAAACGTAGTAAAGGGGTCACAGGTCGTATTTTTCCTCGGGACTAGTTGATGTTGTGTGATTCGAGCTTGTATTTGTATGTTGTTGATATTTTTGGGTTTCGAATCAGAATTGAATTTGGTTTCAAATAAAAATAGAGAAGCGATGAAAAGCAAGTAGACTTGACTAATGACTAAACAAGGTGAATGCAATTAATAACTCAACCAATGGACCACTTAATCATCTAAAGCACTTTGGCACAATTCATAAAAAATGGATCTGATTTCAAGTGTAAAACAATTGCTAAGCGAATGCATCTAAACAGGGTTGCAATCTTTAGTTAAAACCAATGCAAGATTATAAACCTAATTTTAGGAATAAGACTTGATACCGAGTGAGAAAGTGAAGCAATTTGATACCAAGAATAAAATCTGATGTGTCAAAATCTGATATTAAATGCAGAGAATTGCTTTCGGATTAACCAATCATAACTAACCAAATGCAAAGCAATCCATCAACAACTGATACAAAATACAATGTCACACTACACCTTGTGCTCAACTTCAGGAATTATTATTCGAATCCAACCGAATGTAAACAAGCAGTAACCACTTAATGCTAAGTTTCAATGAACACCAACTGTGGAAACTATTAACTGATTTGCAGAAATTGATAATTGCAATTCGAAGCACACTGAATGCTAAACAAGTGAATGTGAAACAAACTGTAGTTTTAAGTTGATACAAGGTTTCAGAATTATCAAATCAGAGGAGAAACACACTGAAACAAACTGATACAAACTGCAGTTTTAATTGCAATTCGGAACACACTGAAACAAAATTCAGATATGGCAGGGTGAACAAACAAATCAGAGGCAAGCAAGCGATTGAATGCAGAACAAGATGACTCCAATACAGAAATAAAACATGCAGAATTGATCCACTCATATGCAGAAATGGCAGTTTAGACTACACTTGGATGCAAAGACAAACAAGCACTGATTCGAATGCAAAGGAAGTCCATTTCCGAAGCTTCACTGATACACTTCATCAGAATCAAGCTGAGGATTTGCAGTATTAAAACCGAGGGGCAGAATTGGAAGCTGAATGCAGCAATAGGAATTCAGAAATGCAGAAATGGAGTTGATACTCAACCTGAAATTGGCACGCTGAAAACTGAACAAGATTAGGGGAATAAAGTTGGATTCAGAAAATGCTAATCTAAGTGCATTAGCACACTAACAGCTATCTCTAATTCAGGAATTAAACTGGGCACAAATCGAATTGGAACAAGCTGAAGAAATTAGAAACTAAAGCTGAAATTGCAGAAAAAAAACTGCTACGCAAGCTGAAAACAAAACATGAATTGATACGCAAGGAGTTAAACAAGAAACCAAACTGAATTCAACTACAATTGTTAACTAACAACCGAACTAGCTAATTAACTGGCATAATTGAAACTAATTAAAGCAGTAACAATTCATAAAACGAAACTTAACAAATCTAAAGTTCAGAAACAGTAAGGAACAAGGCAGAAACTGAAATTACAGCTACTACAATAAAAATTAACTAAGTAAACTAATCCTCAATCACTCCCTTAGCTCAAGTACTCCTTGTTCGTCACGCAAGGGTGAGCCTCGAACCCGTAAGCTCAGCAAATCGATGGAAACAACCCCTGCGATTCAAATCCAGCTCAGCTTGCTCAAATCTGAAATTCCCATTCGGTATCCTTCAATTCAGTTGTGTCGCGATTGATGATGAGTTGGGGATGATCCAAGCAATCTAGGGAACCCCTCCAGAAGCTCGGGTGGATGGAAATGGAGCACAACCGATCCAAAGGCAGCAATTGGACAAAACTGCGGAAACCTCTCAACAGCTCTGTTCTTGGGCAATTGAGAGTTGAAAATTCACCGAGAAACCTTCCAAATGACCTAGCACATGATCTAAGAAAGAAATTGAGGGGTCGCGCCCCTTGGATTGAAGAAGCTATTGAAGAAATTGAAGAACTACGTTGAAGGAAGTGTTGCGGTGAAGAAGACGCGACCACGCTGAAGGCTGGGAAAGTTTGATTAAATATATAAGAATGGACGACCCATATTGATTTGAGGAAATCCAACGGCTGATCTTGCTCTGATTTAATCCAAACTTTGATGATGATGATCTGGGGTTAGGATCTGCCTCGTGGTAGCTCGGATCCTCCAGATGTGCAACGGATGATCCAGATCAACCTAATCTTTGAATGGACGATCTAGAGCCCTCCGAGCTTGATCCAACGGTTGATTGAGCTCTGATTGGGATGAAACCTTCAGATCTTGATCAGAGTGCTTGATCAACCCTAACCCTAGCTCGGATTGCTTCAGATGGTCCCGGATGGCTCAGATCTAGCCGCTTTTGAATCGGACGACCCAGATTTAATCCTAATCTTGATAACTCGATCTGGGTCCACTTCCGACTCAAGTTTGACCCAGTATGCCCTAGGTCCAGGATCCTTTCATGCCTACAAAAATAGATCAAAAAATTAGTGGCCAAATAATCCAATTTTGTGTAAATTTGCAATTAAGTCCAAAATAAGAGGAAGTTCTAAAACCTAGGGTAAATTCACAATTAAGCAAGTAAAACATGGGTCAAACATGGATTTTAGCAACTAAAATAATCAATAAAATGATACTTATCATGGACCAAGGGGCAAAAAGTCCTGATAGGTTGAGGATCAGACATCAAAACGGAAAGAGTTTCCGCTTGTGGGGGGGGCATGTGGTCCTTTGTTTAAGGGGGAGATTGTTGGGGTTGCAAGTTGCAAACATAGTCCCACTGTTAGGAGTTGCAAGGGTGCAAACTTAGTCTTACATTGGAAATCACATGGTTGGATCATAGGCTTATAAGGAATTTGATATCTCCATTGGCAAGAGACCTTTTGGGAGAGCCCAAGAGCAAAACCATGAGGGCTTAGACCCAAAGTGGACAATATCATGCCATTGTGGAGATATCTTAATTCCTTTTGGTCCTTACAAATTGGTATCAGAGCCAGGTTGCTCTTCTTGAGCCAGATCTAACCATGTGCATTAAGTCTTAATGAAGGATATATTGACTCCCATGTCTTGATCAAGAGGATCAGTTCTAGTTGCGGCTAGGTGGTGAAGTCCTAGTAGGTCAGGTGGACCGAGGGGCAAAGTCCTGGTGGATCAGACATCTAAACGGAAAAGGTTTCCGCTTGTGGTGGGGGCATGTGGTCCTTTGTTTGAGGGAGGGGGGCGGTTTGTTAGGAGTTGCAAGGGTGCAAACTTAGTCCCACATTGGAAATCACATGGTTGGATCATAGGTTTATAAGGAATTTGATATCTCCATTGGCAAGAGGCCTTTTGGGAGAGCCCAAGAGCAAAACCATGGGGTTTAGACCCAAAGTGGACAATATCATGCCATTGTGGAGATATCCTAATTCTTTTTGGTCCTTACACCCACACATCTAAACACATGAGAAAAGATCATAAGCTTATAATGAATAATGATATCTCCATTGGCATGAGACCTTTTGGGAGAGTCGAGAGCAAAACCATGAGGGCTTAGGCCCAAAGTGGACAATATTATGTCATTGTGAAGATATCTAAATTTCTTTTGGTTCTAATACTGTTCTTCCCGCGACCTAGCTCTTCTCTCGCACGTTGTCGTTCCAACATCTTATGCGGCAACTTAGACTGGCGTTTCTCGGTCGAGCCGTCGCAGCCACCCAACCTTCAAGGAACGTCTAGGGACAGCATCTCCAGCCATCACAGCCGGGATAACAGTTACGTTAGAGAGGTATTCTTAATTTGTTTTGCATTGACATTCTGTGAAGCAATTTTGCTCTCGATACAACTAGTGTGGCTCAATGTTTGAATTAAGACAAAAGATTTTCCAATCACATAAATGTGATTTAACACCGAACTTACTTATGATTATATACTTTCTTGCAGTTGATGTATTTTTTTCAGCTGATTAATTCAGAACGTTCGTATATATTGTCTGATTTACAATGAACAAAAAACTTTGACATTTAAATAATCTGTAACAGAGGGACATAGTCGGTTACGAGTTTGCAGCGAGAAGACGGGTCATCATTCACAAGCCATTCAGATGGCCACCGAGTGCCAGAGGACAAGATCGGAAAACTCGTCGACTTACCTGAGTCTTTGGAAGAACTCAGCAAAATTGCAGGTAAGAAAAGGATCACTTAGCTAGTTTTTATTAAACTGTGTAATATAGTGTTTGACTAAGTTAAAGTGCAAATCAAGATAGTTCAATAAGTAAACTTAGTTTTGCTTGGTGTAGGTGAAAAGTTTGGTTGTCAAGTGCCGTCGAAGGTTGTGAACGAAGATAACGCTGAGATTGATGACATCGAAGTCATTAGAGACGGAGATCATTTGTTCCTGCTGCGGTGTTGCTGAATACCTCCCATGCATGATGATTAGTTCTTAGTTTGATCTGAGAAGCATGAACCTCGTAATTTTGTTTTCCAGTTCTAACCGAACTCATGAGTCCTTAAAGCTTTACTTCTTAATTACACTGCCAAAATCGCATGCTGCTTGACTGCAAACAATACCACATGCTATGCTATTCTATGACCTGAATGTGAATCATTTTGGAAGAAACATTGAGTAATTAGGGATAGGCCTGGAACACACAGACGCCATAACCTGACTTTTCATGACAAGAAGAATTAATGCAAGTATTCAAAATAAAGCAGAAACAACATCAAAGAACACAAAACTCAGACATTAGAGAACTGCACATGGCTACAGAACCAAGCAATGATATCAGTACTCATAAGCTGAGGTGCATAAGGAGTAGCGCTGTGGCAGCAAGGATAGGGAGCAAACGCACTCGTAAAAATCCTCTGCTTCTATTGTAGTTCCCAAAATAGCGTCCAGAATTAAAGCAGCGTTTTCTGTTTGTTTAGAACTTTGTAGATGTTACATAGGATATTTCTGTTTACAAAATAAATTTCTTTTCCAAAGATACTATTCTGTCAAAAAATGTAAGTTTGATTTGGCAATACTTGAATTTTTCGTGTTCTCAAGATGGATATATTACATTGACATTTATTTTAGTCATTGATGAGCTCAAATTTAATGAAGCTAGTTTTTATTATAAAACACGTTTATATATCAAATGAAAGTTCAAAGTAATTGTCATTCATACAAGCCGAAAAAAAAAACAACTTATCATGTATAATAGTTAAATGACTAAAACTCGAAAAAAGAATCTCACAATTGGAATTCAACCTATTGATTATTGAAAATGAATGGAAGTAATAAAATTTAACATTTGAATTTTGATGTGTAGCAAGGAAGGAAGAGGAAGTATGAAGTGGGCATGGAACCGGAACCAAAGGCCTTTGATAAAATTTATCATGAAATATTTATGCTGAAACGTTTTATCATGATGATAAAGGATGATTTACTCATCCTCAGCTCTCCCGCTAATTCATCTCAAGATTAATACGGAAGAGATAAATCATGGGAGCTACTAGCTAGAATGCTATGGTTAGTCCGTGGAAAGGACGGATATACTGATTTTATCAGATTTTGATTCCCAAACTTTATGATGTTAACATCCTCATATTAATCATCAATCCATTAGGACTTGGAAAGGGTTTATCCTAGATCATCCGAATATAATGTAATATAACAATCAAATACATGAGCAAGCAAGAAATGAAATGACTTTCTTTCCACGGGTTACAACTTTGGCTCCCCTTGAATGACCATGTATTTTGTCATCGCAAGAAATAAATCGATTGGTGTAGGTGTTCCAGGTTCATTAAAGTCATTTGTAATACGGTGACTTCCTCATGCTTCAACGGCCAATTGAAGAACTTGTGATATCTTTGTAAAAGAGTGAAAAAAACTTACATATAAATCTCATTTCACAAATCACAACTATCGTGTGTTTCGTAATATACCTTCTATAAACAAGAGCACTAAAGTCGTATGCATTTTTCCCACAAAATGAAATTTGATTTCTAATATTCGTACAAAGTGATGTATATAGCACGGTTAGCGATTTTGCTCTGCTGCGGATTGTCCATCACTTGATGTTATCGATTTAAGATGTCTGTATTGAATATAAGCGCCCATGTTAACTCTCAGGCGCCTCTATTCAATATAGACAGCTGAGAGGTTTAGCTGAGGAAAAAAAATGTATTTTTTTTTTTTTTATTTTTTCGAGATATATTTAGGGTTTAAGAATTATTTATTAAAAAATTATTTAAAGAATTATTTATTAAAAAATTAAAAAAAATAGAACGCAGGCAACAATACAGGCGCCTGTGTGCGAACTGGAAAAGTAAATTAGGGAGCTCATGAGTTTTGACTATCTACATAGAAAGAAGTCGTCAATGGGAGTTACTCAGCAAAACTATAAGAGAAACAAATGCTCTCCATCTCTAATGACTTCAATATCATCGATCTCGGCGTTATCTTGGTTCACCACCTTCGACGGTTCTCGACAGCCAAACATTTTACCTGCACCAAGCAGAACTAAGTTTAAACATATGGAACTATCTTGATTAGAACTTTAATTATCTGCCCTAACTTAGCCAAACACTTTATTACATAGTTTAATAAAATTAGTTAAGTCGTCCTTTTCTTGCCTGCCATTTTAAAGAGCACTACTAAGGAATCAGGTAAGTTGACGAGCTGCCCAATATGTTCTCCGGTACAAGGTGGTATTCTCGATGGCATGTGAATGATGACTCGTTTTCTGCTAGCTGATGTAACGACGCATCCAACAGAAGGTCTTTGTTCAAGTTTCAATTTCTACAGAAGCGCAAAAGAAGCATGAGAGGATTAATTACTTTTGCAGCAGGTTGATGAGGGTTTAAAGAGGTAACGGCAAATAATAATACGTACCTTTAAGCAAATGTGGGACAATATTCGGTTCTTCATTTGCTTCGGCAGCTGGATCCTCGCTGCAAACTCGTAAGCACTCTCCACTGTGTCCTGTTACAAACCCGGCTAGAAGATTATTCAAATGCCCAGAGTTCTTGTTTCTCTCATTGAATTGCATGTAAACCATATAATAATTAAGTACTTACAAAGTTTTGAGTGCGCCTGGTGACATGGATGATAAGGTTGATCATGTTGCCGATGATGTAAGAAATAAGCGCGAGATCAAACAGCTTGTAGAAGATGGCAAACAACATTTCCCTCGTGTTCTCTGCATGCAAATCTCCATAGCCAGTGGTTGTTAAGGTCGTCATGGACCAATACATTGCAGCAGCATATCTTGTCCACAGGCTCTGTGATCGGAAGTCCTGCATCGCTCCACCTATCCAGGATATGCTTGGGTTCAGATACCGAACGGCGACTAGATACTTGAAGCACCCGGTGCAATGCACGACAAAGACAGTCACCTGAGCAACAAAAAATATAAGGCATGCAATCTGATCAAATCGTCGAGGAACAAGAGTTTGGATGCTAACTTACAGAGATCAGCTTTGTGCATCGAGTCCAGAAGTAGTTGAATCTGATATCCTTCTCAATCCTACGTTTAATGTTTTGGAAGAAAAATATCAGTCAATGCGAGGAAACTACCTGAGAGTATGCGTGTATATGCTTGCCAACCTCGAGAAAAAGGAACTAACCCTCCGGAGTTGCCATAGCCTAAGCATATTCAGTATCTTAAAGCCAAGATTATCATTGTCATAATTTCTTTTAAAGAGAAATATAATTGCTTGAAATGGAACAACAGGCAAGATGTCACAGATGAACCAGGAAGATAAGTATCTGCAAAATACGTAGTATTAATCATGTACGTAGGCAAAAGACCGGTATTAATTAGTAATATATATATAAACACTAACCTAGCTGCAATTCTCTTTGGATCATCAACCAAGAGAGAGGATCTAGGATCGAGATAAGCAACAAAAAAGGTCAGAACGATATCGATGGCGAAAAAGCTGTTCAAGATATTCTCGAGCAACAGGAGTTCAGCAGGCAAGCATGTTAAGAATGCCAGTTCGAATGGGCAAATCCAAGCCCAATAAATAACAAGCTGAATTAGGAACATCTGCCATGCCCTGAGCAAATAAAAAACAGAGTACTCATTTATCAAATCATCAATCCTTCGTCATTCATGATGTGTGAGAAAGGTTTAAGTACCTATAATGTAGATGATAAGGAGAGATCATCCTCATATTAGCCGACAGATTGATGTTAGCTCCCAGCAACGGAAAGAGTTCATTGGAGAAGCTGCTATCGCTGTCATCGTGGAAGACGGAGAGACAGAGGTGCGATAAGGGCATGTTGAAGCAATGAGGGAAAAATATATATATATATATATATATATATAAAAGATTATATAAGATTTGTTGTGGACCGCGTGTGCGATGCGATCTAAGATGCCTCAGATCGAATTTTTTTTTTTAAACATCAAACTAAGACACCTCCTATTTTAAAAATCAACATTTCCTCTTATAAATCTTAAATACACTTAAAATTTTTTCATTTTTTATTTTTTCGCTTGAATACTATAACCCAATTGAGCAAGAAAATCAATCGGGATAAAATCTTAAATTTTTTTTTTGCTTGAATATTATAACCCAATTGAAAAGATAAACCCGTCAGGTACAATTATTATTCGAGAAAATATTGATTAAAAAAAATCAAAAAATAAATGATGGGAGGTCATTGGAGGCGCCTTCCATCATTGCATGGAAGGTGCCTTCAATTACATGGATGGCGGCTTCCGTGAATTACATTCTATATAAAAAATTAAGACTTGTTTGGTTAGAGGTAATGTAATCTAGCTTGTAATGTAATTGGGTCTGTAATATAATTCAAATTACATGCTGTTAGTCTTGTAATCCAGATTACAACACTTTAACTAACTTTTATAATATAATTCTATTATATTACAGTTTTAAAATTATACCAAATAAAGTAATCACTCCTGTAATATAATCATGATTACATTACAAGGCCAATTACCCTTACCAAATGCATCATAATATCTCAATTATTGTAAACTTAATAAAAACATCATTTAATTTGTTGTAGTGTAAATAATAACCAAGACAGAAACAAATAAAAATTAAGAATAAAATTATAATTAAAAAGATCAGTAATAAGTATCAAGCAAAGATATGCCAAAACAAATATAAAGTATAAAACCTATTGCTACCACAACAAATTATGCATAGAACTATGACAATATCAAAATAGATAAGTCGAAGGTATCAGTCTCCAATATAAGTACTCGCAGTGAAGAAAGCCCCCTGTCCAAGTATCCAGATATAAATCAATCAATGTCCTATACCAAAGGCATAATCTTAGCTACTTATATATTAGCAATTAGCTAATAAACTATTAATTCATATCATCATAGCTAGGTTTAATTAAGTTTCAATCCCATATTAAACCCATCAGCCCTAATCTAATGCATCCAAAAGCATAGATTACGTTTCATCCATTATGTGATTTCCTAATTACAAGATCCACAGCCCTATTCCTACCTTCACCTATTAACTCACGGCAAGGAGATCAGAAGATCCGAATGCAAGAAGGTAGGAAATAAAAACAAACTGCATTTATTCCAAATCACCCCTACATCTCAATTGCTAAGCCAAAACAGAGCTACTGCCTCAACACTGACCAAACACATTCGAGCACTAATACTCTCACAGCCACTCCTAACCAAAGGAGCCCATGACACAGTTTCAAGAACAAAACCGAACGAAAAGAATTCACGGCAAGAATCCCAACAATGTTCACGACAAAGTCAAGAAAAGAACAAGCCTTGATTAGAACCGAAGCTAGTGATCTACACAACCAAATGTTATAGCTCACGGCAACCAAAAGATAACATGGATACTATCAATCCAATCCAAAATGAACTCGCGGCATACTTGGAGAATTTTCCATCACTCTCAATCCAAAGCCAAATAACAATCTCCTCCCACAAATCAGATCCAATACAGATCAAAGGCAAACCATCAATTCACCACTAAAACCTAGTCATCCAAGATCGATCCAATATATGAACCTTAACTGAGATCTTGCGCCGGCCACCATCTCTGTGCGAATCTGACGAAAACCAGCGAGATTGAAAAAAGCCCTTCAAGAACACCATCCACAACCTGCCCCGATCGCAACCCTAGCCCCCAAGCCAGCAAGAGATCAGAGGAATCCGGAAAGGGAAAAGAGATCAGAGTTCAGCACAACAATCAGCCGCGATCGCTAACAGTGATCAAAAGCAACGATTAAAAGCAAACATAGCCTACCTCCTCACAGCCGAAGTTAAGAGGAGCCGATGGGCGATCGAAAGATAACCGCGAGGCCAGCGATCGCGCAGAGAAAGCAGATCGGCTCAAGGACGCAGCAAACCAAATCTCGTGGAAGGACCTGGAGGCGCGATCCAGATCACAGGAACTCGGCCGGCACAGGCGGCTTCAAATGCGTGGGAAGGTCGAGGAGTGAGATCGAGGAAAGGCTTGCGTCGAGGTGAGGAAGAAAGAAGAGAGGAGAAGCTGCGATCGCGATCTGCGCGAGGAAAAACTCAAACGCTAACTCGATTATATTTCGGGTTTTAATAATTTTTAAAAAAAAATAAAAAAAATTCTGGATCGAATTTTAAATTATCATATGTTATACTTCCTCGTTAATAAAAATTTAATTCTCAAATTTATTTATTTATATGCGACAAGTACAATCATATCGTACTAATATTTAACGAAATAAACTATATGTAAGAAGTGGGGCGTGTGCAGTTACTGCACACGCTGTAGGGAGGTGGGCTTGTTGCCCCCTCCCTCTCCACTACTTTTACCCCCTATCCTCTCCTATATAAGGAGGGGGTAAGGGGCTTCATTCAAGTGCAAGGTGTGGTGCAAGTGTGAATGAGAGCAAGAGAAGAACTCTAAGACGAGGAGATCATCCAGGCAGTGGGATTTGGTTCGTGAATCCGAGAGGGGAAGAACATTCCGACACGTGATCGTTCTTCCGACGACAAGCGTGACGAACAACGAAGGACGAACGGAGAATCGCTGTAAAAGGACGCAAGAACTTCACTGTGAGTATTTGCAGATTCACAAAATTTCATTTCGAGATTTCATGCTTTACTCACAATGGTATCAGAGCTTAGATTCGTTCTAAATAGCATGAAATTGCTTCGCCGGAAAATCGCGACTTTGTGTCGGCAGATTTTTTTTCGAGTCGGTCGACTTTGTGTCGGCAGATTTTTTTTTCGAGTCGGTAAAATAATTGTTAGCATTGCGAACCGACGATCCCACTCGGTCGTGTTGCACACTACCGATTAATCGCGTTCGTCGCGGAAAAAATTTTGGACGGCAGAAAAGAAATGCAGGCGGCGGAAGCAAACTCGAGAAAAAAAAATAAAACGGTGAAAAAATAAAAATTTCTTACATGCAAATTTTAATCTGTTGATAAAAAATGTGCTTTAATTAAATTGCATGTGTTTTTTTGGTTGCTTCCATTAAATTACAAATTTAATCTGTTGATTAAGGGAAAAAAAATAGAAAATTTTTTTTGGCATGTTAATTAAGGCCGGGGCAGTAGATACGAAAAAAATTGCATGTTTTTTTTTATTAAATTAATTAGCTTTGTGCTTTAATTAATTGCTTGGTTGAATTTGTATTAAAATTTAGCTATTGGTTATTGGAACTAGACCAAAATTTGATTAAATAGATTGTATTTTAATTAGAATTAATTAAATCCGATTAAGTTGGTTCATTTCAACTGAAATTTAAATTATTAGTTAATTTAATCAGATCAACTTGATCCAACGTTGTTTATGTCTAGTTCGAACCATTAGTTGGTTTGACAAGACTAAATTGATCTAATAAGATCAGGATCTAGTTCAAACCAATAGTTAATTTAATCAGATCGGTTTAATACAAACAAGAATCATTTTGTTTGGTTCGACCAAAAGATTTGATTTTGAATTAAGTGAGCTAAAGATTAAGATAATCATGTCCAATTAGATTAATTCTAATAAGGACAATAAATTCAACCTAAGAATCTGATCGATCAGTCCGATGTCAGTCAATCGAGGCTCCTCGAAGAAAATTTATTTTTCTTGTCTATTTATGATTTTACGTGTATACATATGAATTGAATTGAACCAGTTTTGTACTGGATTGTCGGTTTTGTACTGACAATGTATATTTTTCAATTCTAAATATTGCACGATAGGGACAGCATGGCTGATCATAATGAGCGACTAGAGGAGCTATTGGCGGAATTCAGGACAGTTTTCTATAGTCCATTTCTCGGAGTCCAGGGCATTATAGGAAGACTGGATCGGATCTTCTGGAAACTTGAGCAGGTCGGGTTCCCCATGATTGATGATCACCGAATCGGGGAATTAATACGTGCTCTACCAAAGAGAGCAGGGAAAGTTGCGAATCAGATATGGGCTGAACACAACTTTCGCCTCTCCTACTTAGAGCTATGCAATCAGCTGCTGCGCCAACAGTTTCCTGAGGACTTGGGGGAATCTGACTCCGAGTCTGAGTCTGAAATGGAGGAGGATCCTGAACCCGAGGAGAATCTCGAGGAAGAGGAGGATCCCGAGATTCTTGAATACGAAGAAGATCCCGAGATGGAGGAGGATCCAGAGGAGGATCCAGAAGAAGAAAATCCAGAGATAGAAATGGATCCAGAACAAGAGGATCTCGAGGAAATTGTTGAGATCGAGGAGGATCCAGATCTGGAACTTGAAGAAAACATGGAGATTGATTGGGATCCGGACGTGGATAATATGGAAATAGAGCAGGATCTAGAAGAAGAAGAAGATCCTGAAGAGACAGTAGAGGATCCTGAAGAGGTCCCAGAGGAGATTCCTCCTCCACCTGAGGTCACTCTGGTCCAGACTAGAGAGACGGGTCAATTTTTAGCTACGATTCTATTGTCCGCTCTATTGGGAGCAATATCAACCTATTTGTTCTCTTAGCTTCCTTTAGTTACTGACGTTATGTACAGTCAGTATTTATCCATGTAGTGTAATTGTCGTTATGTACGAACAATTTAAGTAATGGTATATGTTAACAAATTTATTAAATGATTTGATTCATTTAATGATGATTAGTTCATCATAATTAAATGATTAGTTCATTTAATGATGATTAGTTCATTATAATTAAATGATTTGATTCATTTAATGATGATTAGTTCATCATAATTAAATGATTAGTTCATTTAATGATGATTAGTTCATTATAATTAAATGATTAGTTCATTATAATTAAATGATTAGTTCATTTAATGATGATTTGTTCATTTGATGGGATGTGTGTGATATAACTAATCATTGTTTATTAGATTAGTACATACAAAGGATGAGTGGGAACGCGGTTGTCACTTGATTTTGTAAAACCAACTCTATTTACAATGAGTTAGTTATTGATTACATGCATATAACATACACTGAATTACTAAATAATGCGTTTATTTATGTTAGGTCATGGCAACATAGAATATTATAGCTGAACTGAACAAAGGAGAGAAACTAAATGGGGACAACTACAAAATATGGCACCTCAAGATACAGTATGTACTTGAGGAACAAGAAGTTCTAGAAGCTGTAAATCAGTTTATGGTAGAACCTGTAGACGGTGCTACCGCCCAGCATAAGCGTGATCTTGATGCCTACAAGACATGGAAGAAAAAGGACTCCACAGCAAAGGGCATTTTGATTAGTTCAATGGTTGATGACCTAGTGTATGAGTATGAGCCATTGCCTTCAGCTCATGCTGTCTGGGTTGCCCTGAGAAATAAATATAGTGGAGTTAGCATAAGTAAGCTTCGCCAGCTGACAATCAAATTTGACAGCTTCAAGAAACGCCCGAATGTCACCATGACCCAACATCTTAGGGAAATGGGAAATATGATTCGAGAGCTAAAAACTGCCGGTCATGAGTTGACAGATGAACAACAGGTTCAGGCAGTTATCCGTTCCCTTCCTGATTCTTGGGAATCAATGAAGCAGAATCTTACTCACAGTGAAAGCATTAAAACTTTCATTGATGTCTCACGCCATGTTGAACTGGAGGCGGAGAGAGTAGAATCTGCAAGGATATCTGGACAAGCTTTCGTAGCTGAAGGATCTAGACCCAAGAATAAGAAGATATGGTTCAAGAATGTAACGCCCCAAAATTTCCATTTTTAGTACTTAAAGTCCTTAGAATTATTTAGAAATGGTTTAGAAATATTCTAGATATTTTTAGGAATTTTTAGAGTATTTTTATGGAATTTTCCGAGTCCGTTTGGTGTTTTTGGAAAAAGAAAAAGAAAAATAAAAAGAAAAATAATAAAAACTTTTAAGGGCAGCCGGTGGATTGAACCCGCGAACACCACGAAACAGCCCGCGCGCGCAACCAGCCGGGCTAGGGTATCAAGCACAGAGAAGGATGGAGAGACCTATATTTAAGGAGTAGTTAGGTCGATTTGCCCCCATAAGTATAAATGGAAAAACCAATTAAATGCAGCTGGTGAATCGAACCCGCGACCAGCACGGAACCAGAAACGCGCGCGACCAGCTGGGCTAGGGTATCAAGCACAAAAAAGGATTGAGAGACCTATATTTAAGGTGTAGTTAGGTTAATCCGCCCCATAAGTATAAATAGGTAATTAAAGAGAGAAGTTTTATTTTCTCTCCTCTCCAAACCCTCACGCCGACCCCTCCTCTTCTGGGCGAAACTACACCAAGCTCTAGGGGGCCGGTTAAGGCTCTTCTCCAAGAGATAATTCTATATTCGGGATCCCCGCGGCGAGAGGAACACGTAGACGTGAAGAATTCTCCGAGATCTCAAGTTTCTCCCGAGTCCTAGACGTCAATCTTGGTTGTAAGTCCAAGATATCAATGTAAGTACTGCTCACCTGCAGTAAGAGGCGGTTTTTCCGCGAGAATTTCCTTTAAAAGTTTTTAAAAGAGATAGTTCTTTTAGTTTTTAGTTTTTGCATGTGATCTTAGTTCATTATATGCTTATATATTTTATTGAGTGCCCTATATGAGATTAGGGACCAAGAAAAGCTATGAGAAAAGAAAAGAGAAGATAAAGATAAGAAAAGAAAAGGCCAAGGCCTTAAGAAATCCCCAAAAGTCAAGACTTAGGGATTTTAGCACGCAAGGTGCTCCAGAAAAATGCCAAGGCATTTACAGATCAGAAAGAAAAAAAAGAAAAGCTATTTTATTTTATAAGGCCAGTACCCGGCGTCCAAGGGTGTCGTTAAAGAAATCCAGGTGTCCAATTCCAAGGTCTTGGCCCTGGTAGACCAAGGTCTGCTCTATTAGGATTGGTGGCTCGCTACCCCAACCTTTTAGGGAACGCGCATCAGATGGTACTTACGTCTTCAGTGGATCCAAGTGATTAGTATTTTCAAGTATATGCTTTAGCAAAGTTTCGAAAATTTAAAGAGTTTTTAAAAAAGTTAAAGAATAGCTAAAGTTTCAAGTTGAGCCAAGAAAAGTAAATCGAGATTTATTAATGCTTGAGTATGCATGTTTTTGAGTTATACATGTTCTTCATTTTCTTTCAAGCATATAAGTATCTCATATGATTTTCATATTGTTCAAGAAGCATGTTTGCACATTTCGAGATTTTGTGAGCTAGATAGTACTTACTAAGCTTTTTGCTTACTAGTTGCATTTCCTCTTACTGCAGATAAAGGTAAAGGCAAGCAATTCTGAAGGAAGGCGACGAGGCGGTGCTGAGTAAAGTGTGTGTGGTGGCTGATTATGGAGAGATCTTTGAGACGAGACAATTTAGTTATTTGAATTGCAATGTTTAAGCTTATTCAAATTTCAAGTTCTTGTTTTATGGAGTTTAGCGTACATTTGAGTTTTGGATAGTTTTACATACTCAATTTCTTAGAGTAAAGATTCCATGTCATTTCTTTTAGCCTATATATTCTTATGATTGCATTGGATGAGTAGAAATGTGAGTAGTTGGAGATATTGATACTTTGTTAGAGAAATAGATGCATGTGCCAAGATAGTATCAATTTCTTCTTTGAATTAAGTTTCATTGCTTAAATATGTTTAGAAAAGTTGCATTCACATTTCATAATGCTTTAGCAAGGTCATAGAACATGTATTTGGTGTTATGAATGTATAGAAGTCAAGATTGGTACAAACTTTAGTGTTAAAGTTCATATAACTTGAATAGTTTATTTTCTTCCGCAAAAGTCCTAATTTCAAGTTTATGGATTCATTTTGATTGGCTAAATTGTTTAGAAAACTGACATAGAGTATAGAAATGGTGTCATGATTCTATATGGCTCGAAAGTATAGGTTTGGTGGAGAGTTGAAGCAACTGCCGAAACCTGAAATTCTGATTTCAGGCCTATCAGTCGACTGATACAGTATCAGTCGACTGATACCCGAAAGTTCAGTTGGGTGAGGCAGGTTTCAATAAGTGCCATTTTGCGAGTTTTTGAGAAAGGAAGTGTGACATGGTATCATGCATGACTACTTAAGTTAGAATATGATTGTTAGATGAATTTAAAAAGAAAAAAAAAGATTTCCGCATTTTTAGTCATGTATCAAAAGTAGAGAAGTAGAGAGAAGTAACGATCCGTCTGAAGGTAGAGAAGGCGGGTCGCTACAAAGAAAGGAAAGGGAAAGGGAAGAGGAAAAGAAGCTGCTGCTGGGCGGCAAGGCCCGATCAAGAAGGAGTTTAAAGGAAAGAAGTATGGAAAGAAACCTAAAAGCAAGCTGACTTGCTATAACTGTGGCAAGAAGGGCCACTTCGCTCGAGATTGTACCGAGCCGAAAAAGGTAATTCCATATTTAACTTCTTTTCATGAGCATAATGTTGCTAGTTCAGCGCTGTTAGCTGATTCTCATCCTTTGTGGATTATAGATTCAGGAGCAACGAACCACGTAGCTCGTGATCGAGCTACATACGTGGAGTACCGTCGGGTACCAGCTGGTAACAAATGGATATATGTAGGAAACAATGCAAGAATTGAAGTCAAAGGCATTGGCACTTGCAAGCTCAACCTTCGTGGTGGACAAATGTTGTTTCTACATGATGTCCTTTATGCTCCTGATATTCGACGGAATTTGGTTTCCGTTACTTGTCTTCTTGATTTGGGCTATTGTATAAACTTTTACAGTCGTTGTGTGGAACTTCGAATTAACTCTGTGTTAATTGGGTGTGGTTATGTAATAAATGGTTTCATGGTTCTTGATGTGGAACATGATATTAATTGTGGAATTAATAGTTGTTTTTCAAACATTGCTCTTGCTAGTGATGCTGATATCAATGAGGAAATTTGGCATGCTAGACTAGGACATATAGGACAAGAAAGAATGAATCGATTAGCTAAGGAGGGTCTATTAGGCTCTCATGCTAAGATTAACTTGTCAGTATGTGAGCATTGTCTTGCTGGAAAAGCAACGAGGAAACCATTTGGCAAGGCTATTAGAGCTGAGTCACCATTGCAATTAATTCATTCGGATATTTGTGGTCCTATGAATGTGAAGGCTAGACATGGAGCTTCCTATTTCATTACATTCATTGATGACTTCACACGTTTTGGTCATGTGTATTTGATCTCTCATAAATATGAAGCATTGGATTGCTTCAAACGTTATTTAAATGTAGTTGAGAATCAAATGGAACGTAAGGTTAAAACCTTACGCACTGACCGTGGAGGTGAATACTTGTCTGATCAGTTCAAGACCACTTGTAATGACCGAGGGATTATTAGACAGCTAACTATCCCAGGAACTCCGCAGCAAAATGGAATTGCTGAAAGAAGAAATCGGACTCTTCTAGATATGGTTAGGTCTATGATGGCTCAAGCTAATTTGCCAATTTCCTATTGGGGAGATGCATTATTAGCTGCGACCTACATACTTAACTGAGTGCCTTCCAAGTCTGTTCCATCTACTCCATATGAACGTTGGACAGGCAGAAAACCAGATTTGAATAATCTGAGACCCTGGGGGTCAGCTGCCTATGTTCATGATAAGACTCACAAATATGAAAAACTAGGACCAAGAGGTAAAAAGTGTATCTTTATAAGGTATTCTGATACTTCTAAGGGTTATGTTTTCATTGGTGAGCAGCAAGATGGAACCATCTCTGAAATTGAGACAAGAGATGCCACTTTTCTCGAAACTGAATTCCCAACAAGAGGTGAAGTTGATAAGTCGATTCCTTTATTTGCAATAGAGGAAGAGGATAATGTTCCTTTATCAACAACTCAGGTATCACAGGAGATACCTGAATCTAGTCAACCCAGTGGGAGTGATTTGCCAATGAATGAATTAGTTTCAGCTCCTCAACAGTCCGACTTACGAAGGAGTAGTCGTAAGATTATTCCTCGGAGAAGATTTGACATTGAGAATAAGGCATTAATGATACTCCCTGTTGACGATGAGGAACCTCGATCGGTTGAGGAAGCATTGAGATGTTCAGTCAGAGAAAAATGGAGAATTGTAATGGATGAGGAAATGGAGTCGATGAGAAAGAATCATGTTTGGGATTTAGTCGATCTTCCTCCGGGCCGAAGGGCTATTGGGAATAAGTGGATTCTCAAAATCAAGAGGAAAGCAGATGGATCGATTAATCGATACAAAGCTCGTCTGGTTGCAAAAGGATATACCCAAATGGAGGGTATTGATTTTGAAGAGACATTTTCCCCAGTTGTGAAGTTTGTGTCAATACGTGTCATTTTAGCTATAGTGGCATATTATGACTTAGAATTACATCAGATGGATGTAAAAACGGCTTTCCTTAATGGTAATCTTGACGAGGAAATCTATATGGCACAGCCAGAAGGTTATATTGCTGAAGGCCAAGAGGATAAAGTATGTAGACTTAAAAAGTCTATATATGGGCTAAAGCAAACGTCGAGACAATGGAACATAAGATTTAATGAAGTCATTTTATCTTATGATTTCGAAATGATCAATGAGGATCATTGTGTATACCTCAAGGAGGATAAAGGAAAGATTGTCATATTATCGTTATATGTTGATGATATGCTAATAGCTGGAAATGACATACAGTTTGTGATAGAAATAAAATCGTGGCTTTCATCACAATTTGACATAATAGATATGGGAGAAGCTGAGTACATCTTAGGGGTAAAGATCATTAGAGATCGAACAAAAAGACTTTTGGGTTTGTCTCAAGAGGCTTACATTACTAAGATGTTACAACACTTCAATATGTCAAACTGCAACATTGAACAAACTCCTATAGCGAGAGGTACTGTTCTGAGCAAAAGTATGTATCCCAAGACTCCTAATGAAATAGTCGAAATGAAGAAAAAACCATATGCCAGTGCCATTGGTAGCTTAATGTATACTATGTTGTGTACACGTCCTGATATCAGCTATGCTGTTGGCTTAGTTAGCCGTTTCCAGTCAAACCCAGGATCGAGACACTGGAAGGCGGTGAAGAGAATATTCAGATATCTCAAAGGGACGGCAGATTATTGTCTCTGCTTCCAAGGATCAAAGTTGAGCCTGAAGGGCTACACAGATGCAGATTGGGCAGGAGATCTTGATGACAGAAAATCCACATCGGGTTATGCATTCTTGCTGAATGGTGGCGCCATCTCATGGAATAGCAAGAAACAGGCTTGTGTAGCACTGTCGACAATGGAAGCCGAATATGTGGCTTGTGCAGCGGCTGTACAAGAAGCTGTCTGGTTAAGAAGGTTCCTGAAACATTTGAAGATTGCTGAGGATAGTGGGAGTCCAGTTACAGTGTTCTATGACAATCAAGCTGCAATAGCTTTTTCCAAAGATCCCAAGTATCACAGCAAAGGCAAGCATATAGAAATCAAATATAATTATGTAAGGGATATTGTTGACAAGAAAAAGGTAGTTCTTGAGTATATCCCTACACGTGCTATACTTGCAGATCCTTTTACTAAGCCATTGACTAAAGAGTCATTTCTTGGATATGTGAAGTCCATGGGACTTCGAAAAATGTAACACAATGTACAGACAAATTCATTATATATGAAAGTGCCATGATTTATTCAGTGTATGTATTGGTGTTACATTTTGAATAAAGTCTCGATAAGCATGTTGGCAGGTTAAGATTGGTCCACTCACATGGACAATCATCTCTATTTGTTGAGTATAAATAGAGGTAAGACTATTACTTATGGGATAGCTTATGTAGCTATAAATAGAGACATACTCATAAGTTGGAATCGCCTTGATTTTGTATCAAGATGAGATTATTTATGTAATGATCGGAGTAAATGAACCCACCATTTACTGAATCTGCTTATAGCCAGATAGGAATTCATAAGTTGAATTCAGGATTAGGCATTAGGTATGTCTAGATCAAATCTGTACGATGTTAATTTTGATAAAACATGCACTCTTTTGTTAAAGAGAAAAACATCGTAGCATGTGATTCATACCACATGTGCTATAGCGACAATAAGGGTAGTAGGAGAATGGATCCCTGCTTCTCTACTATGTGAGACTCTTGAGATTATAAGTTAATCTCAGATTTACCCTATGTGACTATTTAGTTGTCTGCTTGAAATTTTAATCAGTGCCTGCTACCTTAGTATGTATCCTATTGGCTATGGATGATTCGGTCTATGGAGCATAACTAGGAAAGCAACTGATTAAAATGAATAGATTCAAGCTAAATAGGAAGACTAAGAGAGTTTTACATCATTGAGACTTATTCACTGGTCGACCAATTACATTATATTTTTTGTTGAGTACTTAAAATGTGATTGTGAATAATGGAAATACTGAACATGCTCTTGACTTAATGGTCATTACGAGGGATTAGAGATGTTCATATTGATGTAAATATTTTAGTCTGGGGTAAAAGCAAGTGATTGATGTCTCTGATTCATGTGATAGAGCGACTAAGTAAAGTGTAACAACTTTCTTAGTATTGATCGCTCAGAGAGCAGCTAAGTTAAGTGCCATAACTTTCTTAGCAATGATTGCTCAGTATGCTTGCTGTCGCACGAATCATTTTCCCTAAATGTATGAATTGGATGATCTATTAGTTTATGTGACTATATGGGCTTTGTGACCTGTTTCTTGTGTTAGTCTATGTGACTATATGGTCTTTGTGACCTGATTCTTGTATTGTCTATGTGACTTGACTTGTATGAGTGGGAGATGTAAGAAGTGGGGCGTGTGCAGTTACTGCACACGCTGCAGGGAGGTGGGCTTGTTGCCCCCTCCCTCTCCACTACTTCTACCCCCTATCCTCTCCTATATAAGGAGAGGGTAAGGGGCTTCATTCAAGTGCAAGGTGTGATGCAAGTGTGAATGAGAGCAAGAGAAGAACTCTAAGACGAGGAGATCATCCAGGCAGTGGGATTTGGTTCGTGAATCCGAGAGGGGAAGAACTTTCCGACACGTGATCGTTCTTCCGACGACAAGCATGACGAATAACGAACGGAGAATCGCTGTAAAAGGACGCAAGAACTTCACTGTGAGTATTTGCAGATTCACAAAATTTCATTTCGAGATTTCATGCTTTACTCACACTATATGCATCTTAGATAAATAAGTAGAGATAACGAGCTCTAGTCGTATTATCGAGTTCTCAAGTCGCCTCTACGTTAGAATGATGTTGTCATCTGATCTTGACTAGTCGGATTACCTTATTCAGTAACCGACACTTTCCATGTCTCAAATTTCACATAGGTACCTTCTCGTAGGTTGCATCTACCTGGAATATGACTGACACATCGGATAAGATATACAAAAGGTCTGACACCTATTTCCTCAATATGAAAATATGAAATACGTCGTCCATACCAGCAAAAGATGGGAGAAGCGTCAATAGGTAAGTTTTTTTTTTATCAATAGGTAAGTTACGATTCCGATTCTCTCTAAAATCGAGAAAGGCTAATATACTACGGAGCTAGTTTACTTCTGAGGTCAAACCTCTTCACTCTTTGCGTGGTTGAAACTTGTAAAAAATATGATCGTTCACAAAAAATTTCAAAGGTCTCTACTTCTTATCTATGTAAATCTTCTGACAATCCTATTCTTTCGACATTCGCTGACTGAAAGTTTGGACTATATTTTCTTTTTGTTAAGCCAAACACTCTGAGTCGAATCCATTTATTGTATATGTTCAATCCGGGAAAAAACTGATTAGTGGTACAAAAATATTCATATTTGATTCATGATGGCATTAGTCCTAATTCTGTACGCATAACTGCTGTCAAAAGTTCAATCGATTTGATGAACTCATTGCGCGCAACATATTTGATAATATTATAGATAAAAAAATCTTTAAAATTAGTTGTAAAAATCATTTTGGACTTGAAGTTCAATTGATACTGTACAGTTGCGTGCATTATAATTTACATTTTAGAGCTCACAATGAATCCTGAGATCCACATCAACATGATAATTTTATATAAATCATAAAATATACCGTGTTGAATCAATTATTGAAAAAGAGATTTTTTTGGATAGTTCATTACTGACTTATATTGAAAAAAGAGATTACTTAAATTTTTAAGGAGCAATGCCCAAAATTAAAAAATAAGAAAAAGGAGAACAAATCTAAGCACAAAAATTTAAAAATAACATGGGACGCATGGGTGGCCCTGAGGGTGGGCAAGCAGGGCAATTGCCCGGGGCCTCAGTTTGGATGGAGCTCCAAAATAATAATTATATATATATATATATATATATATATATATATAATCATATTGTACATGTTCAATATTTCTTCAAAATTAATGTATTTTTAAAAATATTTTTAATACATTTTTCCTCTCCGTCTCCTCTCCTCTCTCTCTCATTAACCTCCGAATGAACGACGAAACAAGGGAAGAAACCCTTTTTGCCGCCACAACGTGTTCCCTCTCTCTCAGATCCGTGCTTATGAAGCAATTTCTCTTTCGACTCCCCGATGCTCTCTCCCTCTCTCTCTCTCTCTCTCTCTCCCCCTCCCTCACGGGCTGGATCAGATGGTAAGGCGCTTGGCGCTTGAATCAGAGGTCATGGGTTCAAGGGTCGACGGTATGCGCAGGGATAAAACCTTGGCTGCTGTTTACAAAAAAAAATCCCTCGAACCCCAAGCGCCTTGCCATCTCAGCATTCACCGTGATTTACCCCCTCTAGACACTCGTGGGGCAGAGACCAGGGGGTCGTCGGGGTGGCGGTTCCACCTTTTTGAATCGTTGACCTACGAAGTGAAGCTAGGGCAGACCTTATTCCGCTGCCGCGACAACTTCTATCTCTGATGCACATGTTGACATCGCTCTCCACACCCTGAAACATTCATCGTCGTCCCCTGGTGCCGCAGGCGGCGAAAATACTGCACATTTTAGTGTGGACTCCATCTCTTCAGATGAGTTTATAGCCTCGATTGTGTATCATTTAGAACATTATTGATTGTTGAATAAGTTGTTTTGAGAAATTAGGTAAAAATATTCTCTAATGTCTAGTTTCTTTAGCAAGAGGAAGGTCTAAAATGATCGAATCTAAAATTTCGCCCAAGACCTAATTTTTCTCAAAACTGCCCCTAATGGGATAACACATCTTTTGAAGAATTTGAGATCGAAGTTTACCTCGGATTTATGCTTATGATAAGTCATCAAGAAGATGAAGAAGTCACCTTCGACATGAGCATCGATAAAGGAGGAGACTCATCAAAAGAAAATAGCAATGAAAGAAGAGCGTCGACTTTCAAACACGAAAATCTAGTAAGTGAGGTATAGAAGCTACCTCATGATAAACTATACTATGACATTAAATCCACGTTTGAAAATTTATGTAAGTATAACACAAAAATTTTAAATTTGAAAAAATAATTAGCTGTATCTTGTCCTTTAGATATGTTTGATAGCTTGAAAATTAAAAATGAGAAATTAAGTTGCAAAATTAGAAAATGACCTTGTAGGTAGTAGTTCAAATATTTTCTTAAAACTATTTTATAAAAATGAGAAATTGAGAAATTAAGTTGCAAAATTAGAAAATGACCTTGTAGGTAGTAGTTCAAATATTTTCTTAAAACTATTTTTATACTAGAGGACTAAATTAGTATATTAGAAATTATAGGGATAAAATCAAAAAAGTACCTAAAATTATATTTCACTAAATTTTTTTATTAACATGGTAGGTAGGAATTTATTTTGGACACCTAAATCAATATTAAATTGATTTTCTACTATTAAATGTTTGTTGTGTGTTGATTAGAAATTTTTTTTGGAGTTAATATTATATTGATTTACTACTATTAAATCAATATATTTGGAGTTAATTAGTTTTTTAAAAAAATTTGTGATGCAAAATACATGATCTGTTTACTGGAATTTTTTGAAAATTTATTTTCGTTTGAAAATTAGTTTTTAAATTTTAAAATAGTTAGAAATTGATTTTCAATAGATCTAAATTTTCAAGACTTGAACGTTATCTGTTGAGTGTTTTAAAATTTTATCCAACTTTTCTGGCATGTCTGTCAAATTTTAAAAATTCTTACTGTGGTTGAATTAATAATTTTCAAACTTAAAAAATTCGTTTTCCTCTGAAAATTTTTCTACTGTTGCCAAATCTTGTCTCACATGTGGAAAAAAATTTCAAAATTTTCTAACAGCTAAATAATTTTCTATGAATTTTTATACAAAAATTATATTTTTAATTTAAAAATACATAGAAAAATTATTTTCATGAGTTTGAATTTTCGTGATCTTTAATTAAACTCTCAAGTGTTCGGATAAATTTTTGCTATTTTTTGAAGTACAAATCACTTGCAAAAAAATTTTCCTTTCCCTTATTTTTTTAAAGTGTTTTTCCCCTTTTTTTTATGTGATCAAAGGAGAAGAGTGATGAGCGATAAGTTAAGGGGAAGGCCAATGGAGGTTAATATGTTTTACTTGCATTATTTTTATACTACATTAATTGTACTATGTTTTTTTCGATTTGGTTAACCCTAACATAACTTGGGTTGATGCACATAAAAAAGAAGGAGATTGTAAGTACCCCAGGTTGGTTTTGATGTGATCAACAAAATCAAGTTAAGTCCTAGTCTATTTTGATCCCTCTGTCTAAGTGTGCAGGAGTTTAGGAGCGAAGGGAGTCGAGCGGAAAATGTAGCAGAGGAGAAGGATGGCATGGGGACGTGAGCCGACTGACTTAGTGCATCCGAGGGATGCAAAGACTATGAAAAAGTACCCTAGTGGAGCGAGAAGGACGTGTGTGACATCCGAGGGATGAGAGGTCGGGAGGAAGGATGCTCGAGGCGAAGGCCAGAATCAGGTTCCAGTGAACTTCACTCTGGTTGGTCGAAAATCATCCAAACAGAAGACGGAGCAACAAGTCAACACTGGCATTGACTTTGGAGAAACTGGCTTGGAAGGCACCTCAGACGACTTGGGAGGTGCCTCAGTTGTTAAAGCAACGAAGTTGCATTTGGTCTAAGCCGATGTGCCTCATATTATCTCCAAGGCGCCTCGGATTGGACCCGAGGCACCTCGAGCTTGATTTGAGGTGCCTCGAACCAAAGTTTAACAAAAACTTACCATTGGGCTTATGAATAAAACTTTATCCACTTTGAGGTGCCTCAAGTCACATATGAGGTGCCTCGACTCAATGGTAAAATTCTATTTCGGGTTATAAATAGCCCTCAGAAGCTAGACTTTCAATACAACACTTGTACTCATGCATTCTTCCTAACTTCTATAATTCATTTCCTAATTATTTTTTGTGCTTTCCAACATCGGTAAGAGGCTACTCTGCCTACACTCGAAGGAGATTCAGATAGTGTAGATTTAAACTGCCTTGGATTAGCAACCACCCAGGTTGCAACCAAATAAAAATTGCTTCTGCCTCTTAGTAGTCTAGTGTTCAATTACTTATGTTTTATTTATTTAACTGCTGCAACTAACCCTCGATCTTTGTGAAAGATATACAAATTTTTTTTTTACTCGTAAGCAATTCACCCCTTCTGGTTGACCGCCAACGGTCCTATAGTAAGGACCTTAAGGGGATCCGACCAGAAGTTGTGGAGCATAAGTTACACGTCTACCTGACACCCCGTCGATGAAGCAGCACATGAGGGGCTTCAGTGCGAAACAAAACAAGATCATCCGAGTGTAGGTCGAGAAGCTCTTGGAGGTTGAGCACATTAGAGAGGTGCAATTTCCAGATTGGTTGGCCAACATCGTGTTGGTCTCCAAGCCGGACAACAAATGGTGGGTCTGCATCGACTTTTGCGACCTCAACCGAGCTTGCCTGAAGGACTGCTACCCCCTGCCCAGGATCGACCAGATGGTAGACTTGACAGTTGGTAATGAGCTGATTTGCATGTTGGACGCATACTAGGGCTACCATCAAGTGCCCTTGGCGCCCGCCAACCAGGAGAAAGTTAGCTTCATCACTAGAGCTGTCAACCGGGTCTTCATCTAGGTGGGTTGGAAAATCCCCAACCCAACGCAAACCAAGGCGGGTCGTGGGTTAGGCGGGCCAACCCGCGGGGCCCATCAAAATATTTTTAAAAAATTAAAAAAAATTAAAAAAATCATATATTTAGATTTCATCAATCAAATATATTAAGAAATATATTTTTTAAATATAAATGAATACAAACGAATACTCATGTGATGAAAAATATTATTTTTTATTTCAAAATAATAACAAAGAAAGATAATAAATTGTCATAAAACTTAACTAACATGTGATTCTCAACCCGCAGGCCAACCCAAGTGTAACGACCCGGAAAATTCTCTTAATATTTCTTTAAAATATTGAGCATGTCTAGATAATTTTCCGAGGGACCTAGAAGTGTTGGTATGAACCTTAGCCTAGAAATCCATGATTTTCTCATTTAAATTGAGAAACTAGGTACTAATGGGCCTTATATGGGTTTTCTAGTACCATAATTTTAGTGGATTTTAGGTAGAATTTAATATAAAATAAATAGATTTTTAATGAGGAATATTAACATGATTATGGGAGAATTTTTAGAAATTTTTTGGAATAATAGAGAAATAAAATAAAAAATAAAATAGAAAATTAGTGCATGCACCAAGGATTGAAGCTTGGACCTTTTGTACAACCATGCATGCTCTAACCAATTCACCTAGCAAGGGAGTGCTATGAGGGAATGAAGTGGATTTTTGTTAAGGCTTGGGAAGAAGGAGGAGCCATCAAGAGAAGAGACACCATGACTCTTCACATACCCCCCTTAATGTGGATTAAAAGCATAAGAGGAGAAGTTACCTTTCACTTCTCTCATTCCATCAATCCATTTCCTTCTTCTCTTCTTCTTCCTCCCTCTCCTAGCCGAAACCCACAAGCCCCCTTCTCCCTTGGGAAAAGTTCACATAAGCCTCCATCTTGAAGATCTAAGGCCCTCTACAAGGATACAAGGGCTAAGGAGAAGTATAGAGACAAGGAGGTTCTCTTGTTATTTTCTATTCAAAGTTTGTAAGCAAGATCAAGGAAGGTAAGACCCCTCTCACCTGTGGTATGATTGTTCTTGATGCTTAACAAGATTTAGATGTTTGTTTAAGATTTAAGTTGGGAAAAAAAACATGAAGTGGAGCCTAGGGTTTCGGCCAAGGCTATTGCTTGGGCTTAGGGATGATGTAAATTTTCTTTTGTGCTCTTGAATGTTTCATGATGTTATGTAAGGCATAGATTATGATCTAGGGAAATTTTGATGCCCTAAAACCCATCTAGGGTTTCGGCCACATCAAGTATAGGGCTAGGGATTAATTTTTATCCCTCAAGCATGATTGGTATGTTTTGCTATGATAGACTATGGATGATAATGGAGACTTATATGAATTTTCTAGGGGTTATTTCTCCCCTAGGGTTTCGGCCAAGCATGAATAAGGCCTTGGACTTTGGGGTTAAAACCAATTAAGGGTCCAAGTGGGTTCCTATGACATGATAAGTAAGGTATTGGAGGTTAACCATGATTATGCAAATTTTTCTAAGGACCTATGGCCCTCTAGGGTTTTCGGCCAAGTCCCTAACCTAGGGCTTGGGTTGGGTTAAGTTCTCAAGAATGACATGTATGTATGCTATGTACCCTAACCATGTATGTTTTATGAATGTTATGTATGTATGTCATGCTTTAGGAATGACATGTATGTATGCTATGTACCCTAACCATGTATGTTTTATGAATGTTATGTATGTATGTCATGCTTTAGGAATGACATGTATGTATGCTATGTACCCTAACCATGCATGTTTTATGAATGTTATGTATGTATGTCATGCTTTAGGAATGACATGTATATATGCTATGTTTTACGAACAATATGTATGTAAGTCATGTCTCATGAATGCCATGTATGTATGTCATGCTTTATGAATGATATGTATGTATGCTATGTTTAAGAATGAAGATGATGAACGAAAATGATAACCATGGCCTAAGACAAAATGATGTAAGCATGACATATCTTATGAATGAAAATGAAGAATGATGATGAATGTTCATGCCTTTAAGGCATCATGATGTTAAGTATGAATGATGAAATGTTAAGTATGTCTATGTCATGCTAAGGGATGGGCACCTTAAGAACGCCCCGTTTCTGGACTACCGACTAAGCTGTCCACGGTTCTGGAACTACCGTAGCTGTTCCTATGATATGTCAAGTATGAATGATGAAGTATGCATATGTATTTTACTCTATGAATGGGCTTGTGTTGGGACCGGGTGCATGTTCACAAGGATACGGGTTCGTAAATTTTAAAATATTTACGTGCAGCGGAAGAATTAGCATAAATAATTTCTCAAATTATTTTTAACCACGTATCTAGCATGCGACCTTATGATGTGTGGACATGATCATAAATTAAAATTTTGCGGAAAAGTAAACTAATTTACTTTGTACATCGCGTAACTCGAAGAAAGGGACGAGATCCAACCGTAGCGTCCCTTGGAAGCTCCGCCTCTATTCGCGTCCACGCCGAGTTCTCTTCAGGATGACTTCGCAAAGTCACGAGTTTTGTGCCGACGAGAACTACTAGATTCTCTAAAGGCACAACTAGAAGATCAAGAGAGAAGAAAGGAAACTAACCACCAAGTAACGGAATCAAAATTCTGGGAAAGGAAAGAAGGAGTCGCGATCCGTTTCTTCTTCTTTGGCACCTTCTTGGCGGATGAAGCTCTCAGCCACCCTTGGGATGTGCGCCGACCCTAGTGGAGGAGAGAGAGCCGGCCCTAGAGAGAGAGAGGGGGCCGGCCCTAGAGAGAGAGAGAGTTAGAGAGAGAGAGGGAGCTACTAATCTCTTGATAACTCAATTGAGGAATTCAAGCCTAGCCTTGGTTCCTTTATATAGTAGCCTCTCCCTTGCCATGTCTCCCCTTTAACGGAATAAATTTTCATAAGAAATTTATCTTATAAATTTTCTTATTAATTATTCTGTTATGCCAAGTTTTATTATAACTAATTTTATAATAAAACAAATACATCTCTCTTTTAATTATGGAATAAATTTTCATAAAATTTATTATATAAATTTTCTCATCATGGAAAAATCAATTCATAATTGATTTTATAAAATAAAAATAAACCATTTAAAGTTTATTTTAATCTCCATAAAAGGAATAAATTTATTATATAAATTTTTCTTTATCATGGAAAAATCAATTCATAATTGATTTTATAAAATAAAATAAACCAATCCATGGTTCTTTTTAATTTCCATAAAAAGAATAAATTTATTATATAAATTTTTCTTATCATGGAAAAATCAATTCATAATTGATTTTATAAAATAAAAATAAAAATAAACCATTTAAAGTTTATTTTAATTTCCATGAAAACAAATTTATTTATCCATAATTTTATAAAACAAATCGCGCTTGATTTATTTTATAATTTAAACCAAATAAATTGGTTTCTCCCCATTGTTGTGGCCGGCCAAAACAAAGAGGGTTGGCACCCTCTTTGGCCGGCCAAACCGAGCCGAACCCATCGCGAATTAAACTCATTTAATTCGCCCGATAAGCCTTCAAATGACTTAGCCATTTTAAGCTTCCATTGCGCCTCTGATTAACTCAGATTCGACTTATTTCTCTTGATCGAAAAATCTAATTTTCAACTCGTTTTAAATCCCTCGGATTACTCGTACTGCGTGTGACTAAATAGACTTTCGATTTATGTTGGCCATCTATAATCAACCAATTATAGAACGATCATGAGTGGCACCTAGTAGTACATCATGACCCCCAATTAATCGAAAGATCAACGGTTGACCTCAGAAGTAATTCTGAAACCCTTCAGCAGCTCTAATAAATCGTGCCTCATTCCCTTCACCATCTTATACCCACTTGGTTCAGGACATGGTCTGTGTGTGTCAGTCCCCACTAGGCTGACTACGTCACACCTAGCCCAAGTAGTGTCTTTCTCGCCCTTTGGATTTCTAATTACTCTCATGTATTTAAGAGACTCATACTCTAAACATGATATGCTCTGGCCAGAGGCTTTGAGTAACAATCCAACGATAGGCCTGGGTATACATCTTCTCGCAAGGAGTGGTGAATCCTTTGTAGGCTGTTCAAACATCTTCGGGCACTTCGGCTTATACCCAACCATCCTGGGTCCACACCTCCTTGGAGATGCTTGCTTAAGATGTTAAAGTATAAGTCTCCATGACCAAGATGACTTGAACACCGCAAGTCAAAGGAACATCGCACTTAAGCTGCGGTAAGAACTTCACTGACCTGTCTATGTATAGACTACCATGTGAAGTTTTACAGTCAGTCACTCCAATGAACTAGTTCCCTTAACTAGCATCCATGTTTATCTCCGGACATTCCAATGTCACCAGCCAGTGAGAATCAGCTGATTAGAGAATAACCCATACTAGTCTCAACAGAATTAATAGTGTCCGTTTTTATCAATTCATCGACTAGGGATATTTTCAATACTTCACAATTGCACATGTAGAGATAATCACTAGTTGTCATCCCATCACAAATTCTCTTATGCTGTGAATTGTATTGCAGACATTCAGTAGATGAGTTTAAGATCCCAATCAAATACACAAATATGTATACTCAAATAGTGAATTTTCATTTATTAAAATAAATGTTTACAATCATAAGGCGATTGCCTTAGGACACTTCTCTCATATCACTTACAGCTTGTACTGGACCGAAGTAAGGGTCCAAGGGATGGGCACCTTAAGAATGCCCCGGTTCTGGACTACCGAAGCTGTCCACGGTTCTGGGACTACCGAAGCTGTCCAACAGGGATGGGCACCTTAAGAACGCCCCGGTTCTAGGACTACCGAAGCTATCCTTACCCTAGTAGATCGAGGCTAGCTACCTCGTATTTACTTAGGGATGCGCGCTTATGATGTATGTATGTGGTACAAGCCGGGGACCCCAATGATGTTATGTTTATATTCAAGTATTTAAAATGAAAGTATGATTTCAAAAAATTAAGCATCCTTATGATATATGCACTTGACTCATGCATTCATTCATGTTATGCATTATACTCATGCTTAAGTTTATGTTTATGCTCATGTTTAAGTTTATGTTTATGCTCATGTTTAAGTTTATGTTTATACTCATGTTTAAGTTCATGTTTGTGCTCATGTTTAAGTTTATGATTATGCTCATGTTTAAGTTTATGTTTATGCTTATGATTTATGCCAAGACTAAGTTTATGTTTATGTCTGAATTATGTTATGCTAAGGTGCTTTATGCGATTATGTTAAGTGACGCATGGTTTTAGTGAGTAGGAAAAAGAGTCTTACTAAACCTATGTGCTTATGGTCTTATGTTTCTCGTACGGCAGATCAAGCAAGAGGCTATTAAGGGAAGCAGCAGGAGGGGCAAAAGTATGTGTGTGTGGCGGTGACATGGCAAAAGATTTCTTTTATTTATACATATGGCATGGCTTGAGTTTTGAAACACCTTCTTAGAATCTATGTTATGTTTACGATGGTTCTACCTACCGAACAACCTAAGACTCATGATGTTCATGGATATGTTGTTTGCTACTTATGACAACGTATGCTAAGTCCGAATGTTATTATGTTTATGAATGGCAAGTAGGCATGTGTAGATGGTTCATGTATTAGTAGCATGATTAAAAGCATGTGTAGGAAAAGTTCCGCTGCATTAAGATGTTCGATAAACTCATGTATGTTAAGCGTAACGCCGAAAAAAAAGGCGGGCATTACAGGTTGGTATCAGAGCAGTTGTCATCTCACTACACACACATCAAGCCTCCTTCCTGTCGCTTCCAAGTAAGTACCTCTCTGCATATTTTATGGTAGTAAGCACTTTATAGGATATCTTATGATTCTAGGATGTGTAAGTATGAATGACACCATATGGTAGATAATGGAAAGTAATTGCATATTTTATTTACGAAGATATGTACACATGTACATAAGAATGATATTTTATTATTTAGAATTTAAGGGTAGGAATGACGATAACTCACCTTATCCATACTTGTCCTTCATGAAGGAAAGCATGGCTAGAAGACAGAGTAACAGACTTAATGAGACTACTCCCTCGCCTGACCTGATGCAATTAGTAACTCAACTTCAGCGTCAAGTTACCGAGCAGCAGCAAACCATTAATACCCTGATGAACCAACAAAAAAATTCTACCGCCCCACCGATGAACCAGACTGATATACCCGTCGCGCCTACGGTTACACAAACTCCCCCAACGGGCTCAACCCCTGTAGCACGACAAGAGGATTATATGATCCAGTGGTTGCGGCTGAAACCGGAAAATTTCTCGGGTATTGGTGAACCGTGGGACGCCCAGGCATGGTTCAAAACCGTAGAGAGTACAATGGAGCTGCTGGACTGGCCTGAACATGAGAAAATCAAGTGTGCATCATTCTGCCTTTCTGGGGATGCCAGAATGTGGTGGGAACGGGTCAAGGCCAAGAGACAGGTGAATCAGATGACATGGATGGACTTCGAATCAGAGTTCTTTGAGGAATTCTTCAATATGCGGGTCACAAATAAGCACTACGACGAGTTCACGGAGTTCCGACAGGGTAGCCTCTCAGTCAACGAAGCCGTGAAGAAATTTAATCGGCTGGCTCGCTTATGTCCTGAGCTGGTCCGCACTGAGAAGGAAAGGGTCCGACTTATGATAAAAATGTTACGGCCCGAAATAGCCCTGAACGTGGCTGACGGAGTTAACAGACCGCAGACCGCTGAGGAGTTGTTTAGTAGTGCCCTACTCACCGAGCATTATCTGAACAATATCAATCAGCAAAGGAAAGCATTAAATGAAAGTAAGAATCTAGTTCACTCCGAGATTCTCGATTCTTCATTTTTCATTATCTCTAATGCCCTTCCTCGCATTATCACTTAGGAGGTCAGAAATCCCAAAGTACCAACGCTAATTGGAAGGGGAATCCGAGTGGTAAACGGCAGCCATGGAATAACTCCCAAGGGGGCCCAGCAAACAAACAGACCAAGTTTCCCCTATGTGCTACATGCGGGAAAATGCACCCCGGGGAATGTCGCAGAGGTACGAACCGGTGCTTCATCTGCGGAGTGGAAGGGCACATGGCCACTTACTGCCCTACCAAGAACCAGGCACCTCCTCAGCAGCTTGTTCAGTACCAAGGTCCGCCGGCGAAACTACATTACATACAAGCAGAGCCGGAGAGTACCCTGATGAGGCAGGAGGGATTGGAAGCCCCACCAACTATGGCGGATGTCAGGGTCTTCTCTATTACTAAGGAGGATGTCGCGAATGCTTCAACGGTAGTCACAGGTCAGATACTTATTTACAGTCAGTATGCTACTGCATTATTTGATACTGGGGCAACGCACTCGTTTATCTCTACATTCTACACTAAGAAGATAGATATGTCCCCACAAGTTTTAGACTGTAAGTTCTTAACAACTCTGCCTTCGGGAGAAATAATGGCATCCACTCACGTACTGCGTGCGGTGCCAGTTGGAATCGCGGGAAGGGAACTCTACTACGATCTGATAGTACTCGACATGCAGGACTATGATGTCATAATGGGGATGGATTTTCTAAGCAAATACGGTGCTTCTGTCGAGTGCCATAAACGAATGGTGGTCTTTCAACCTGAGGCAGATTCTACGTTTGAGTTTATCGGGGAGCCAAGGAAAAGAACCGGAAAATTTTTATCGACTCTAAAAGCACAGAAAATGTTGGACAAGGGATATACTGGTTTTCTAGCATACGTGGTTGATGCAGGGCAAGTAAAGGATCAGAAGTTGGAGGATGTCAGAGTTGTATGCGAGTACCCAGAAGTGTTCCCAGATGAATTACCAGGGTTGGCTCCGGAAAGAGAAGTGGAATTTGAGATAGAAGTGGTTCCTGGTACTAATCCGATCTCCAAGGCACCTTACCGTATGGCGCCGGCTGAACTAAAGGAACTTCAAGCACAACTACAGGAGCTACTTGACAAGGGACTCATTCACCCTAGTCATTCCCCATGGGGAGCTCCGGTGCTGTTTGTGAAAAAGAAAGACGGATTCATGCGAATGTGCATAGATTACCGAGCACTGAACAATGTGACGATCAAGAACAGGTATCCCCTTTCGAGGATAGTATTACAGACACTTCAGGAAAGACAACTGTACGCCAAGTTCTCCAAGTGCGAGTTCTGGCTCGATCAAGTAGCTTTTCTGGGCCATATTATTTCCAAGGATGGGGTGATGGTAGACCCAACAAAGATTGAAGCTGTGAATAA
>JAGFNQ010003176.1:0-38470 GCA_024364735.1 Boesenbergia rotunda | reverse complement strand
AACCGAGCGCCGATCATATAGGTTCTCAATTTGAGTCTAAAGGTAGGTTGACAGGTAACCACGCATCCTATAAGTTATTACCCATACATAATATACCATAAGCAATTATAGGTACTATATCTATGATTTATGTTAACTATAATTTATGATCTTATGTATAAGGTATATGGCCTCATGTAGGGAGTTATATGTTAGCCTACACACATAAGAGTAGAACACTCCTACTTATGCTAACGCATAATATCAGTCCCATGACGATATCACCCACGATGTTGGAGGACATATGGGAAAAGATGGTGATCTGAGTCTCCAGAGAATCAAACAGGAGATCCTAGAAGGAAAGAGTGATGGCTTTCATGTCAACGACAGGGGAGTACTTTACCATAGGGATCGTCTATGTATCCCTAATGATCCGGAGCTGCGAAAAGAAATATTGGCAGAAGCTCATGGAACCCCTTATTCGATGCAACCGGGATCCACCAAAATGTATCAAGACCTGAAGGGGAAATTCTGGTAGTCCGGTATGAAAAGAGATGTGGCTCAGTATGTCAGTCCTTGTCTGACCTGCCAACGAGTGAAGGCAGAGCATCAATGGCCCGGAGGAGTCCTGCAGCCACTTCCGATTCCGAAATGGAAATGGGAAGATATCTCTATGGACTTCATTTCAGGACTTCCCAAGACGACAAACGGATATGATGCGATATGGGTGATTGTGGACAGGTTGACGAAGTTGGCTCATTTCCTAGCAATCAAAATGACCTTCTCGATTGAGCAACTAGCTCAATTATATGTTAAGGAAATAATCAGACTTCATGGTGTTCCTAGGACCATCATCTCAGATAGGGATGGTCGTTTTACCTCTCATTTTTGGGAATGCGTTCAGAAGCCTCTTGGCACTAAGTTACGATTCAGTACAGCTTTTCACCCTCAGACTGATGGGCAAAATGAACGAGTGAATCAAGTACTAGAAGACATGTTGCGAGCTTGTGCCTTGGATTTCAAGGGTAGCTGGTGTCGGTATCTATGCATGGCGGAATTCGCTTACAACAATAGCTACCAAGCTACTATTGGAATGACACCTTATGAGGCTTTGTACGGGAGGAGATGTAGGTCTCCGATCTGTTTGTATGAAGGTGGTGAAAAGAAGGAAATGGGGCTCACAACGGATGCCATCGACAGCACCACCCGAGCTATACAGAATATTCGACAACGGATAGAAGCTGCTCAGAGCCGGCAGAAGAGTTATGCAGATGTCCGACGCAGACCACTGGAATTTAACGCTGGAGACTTAGTGTTCCTCAAGGTGGCTCCTATGAAAGGGGTGACGAGATTTGGAAGGAAGGGAAAACTAAGTCCGCGTTATGTGGGGCCGTACCTGATTCTGAAAAGAGTTGGTAAGGTGGCATATGAGCTAGAGCTACCTCCAGAGATGTCAGCTATCCATAACGTGTTTCATGTGTCGATGCTTAAAAAGTGTATCCCAAATACGGACTAAGTGATCGAGCCACAGATAGTACAGGGTTCAGGAGGAACGACGTTATGAAAGCAGACCTATCCAGATCTTGGATTGGGAGGTCAAGAAGCTAAGGAGTAAGGAGGTACCCCTAGTCAAGGTCCTATGGCAAAGTCAACAGTTCGAGGAAGCTACCTGGGAACGCGAGGACGAGATGAGGCGCAAGTACCCGGAGCTATTCTAAGTTCGGGGACGAACTTTCACGAGGTATGGGGAATTGTAACGACCCGGAAAATTCTCTTAATATTTCTTTAAAATATTGAGCATGTCTAGATAATTTTCCGAGGGACCTAGAAGTGTTGGTACGAACCTTAGCCTAGAAATCCATGATTTCTCATTTAAATTGAGAAACTAGGTACTAATGGGCCTTATATGGGTTTTCTAGTACCATAATTTTAGTGGATTTTAGGTGGAATTTAATATAAAATAAATAGATTTTAATGAGGTATATTAACATGATTATGGGGGAATTTTTAGAGAATTTTCAGAATAATAGAGAAATAAAATAAAAATAAGATAGAAAATTAGTGCATGCACCAAGGATTGAACCTTGGACCTCTTGTACAACCATGCATGCTCTAACCAATTCACCTAGCAAGGGAGTGCTATGAGGGAATGAAGTAGATTTTTGTTACGGCTTGGGAAGAAGGAGGAGCCATCAAGGGAAGAGACACCATGACTCTTCACTTACCCCCCTTAATGTGGATTAAAAGCATAAGAGGAGAAGTTACCATTCTCTTCTCTCATTCCATTAATCCATTTCCTTCTTCTCTTCTTCTTCCTCCCCTCCTAGCCGAAAACCCCAAACCCCAAACCCCATTCCCTTGGAAAAAAACTCCACAAGGAGACTCCCTTTTGAAGATCTAGGTTCTCTTCCAAGACTACAAGGGCTAAGGAGAAGTTTGGAGGCAAGAAGGTCCTTCCTACTTCCTTGTCCAAGGATTTAATCCAAGATAAGGGAAGGAAAGACCCCTCTCACCTGTGGTATGATTGTTCTTGATGCTTAACAAGATTTAGATGATTGTTTAAGATTTAAGTTGGGGAAAAAAAACCATGATGTGGAGCCTAGGGTTTCGGCCAAGGCTATTGCTTGGGCTTAGGGATGATGTAAATTTTCTTTTGTGCTCTTAAATGTTTCATGATGTTATGTAAGGCATAGATTATGATCTAGGGAAATTTTTGATGCCCTAAAACCCATCTAGGGTTTCGGCCACATCAAGTATAGGGCTAGGGATTAATTTTAATCCCTCAAGCATGATTGGTATGTTTTGCTATGATAGACTATGGATGATAATGGAGACTTATATGAATTTTCTAGGGGTTATTTCTCCCCTAGGGTTTTGGCCAAGCATGAATAAGGCCTTGGACTTTGGGGTTAAAACCAATTAAGGGTCCAAGTGGGTTCCTATGACATGATAAGTAAGGTATTGTAGGTTAACCATGGTTATGCAAATTTTTCTAAGGACCTATGGCCCTCTAGGGTTTTCGGCCAAGTCCCTAATCTAGGGCTCGGTTTGGGTTAAGTTCTCAAGAATGACATGTATGTATGCTATGTACCCTAACCATGCATGTTTTATGAATGTTATGTATGTATGCCATGCTTTAGGAATGACATGTATGTATGCTATGTACCCTAACCATGCATGTTTTATGAATGTTATGTATGCATGCCATGCTTTAGGAATGACATGTATGTTGGATCGAGAAATGCGAGAGAGGGGGGGGGGTGAATGTCGCAATTCGTTCGGATTAAAAAGAGCGGGTGCACAGCGGAATAGAATAAAATCAGACAATGCGAACACCAAGATTTTTACTTGGTTCGGAGCCTTGGTCGACTCCTACTCCAAGGCCCACGGTCGTTGACCGTTTACTATGGGCAATACTATAATCGCGCAAAACAATTTTACAAAGATTGATTACAGTAAATTGCAGTAAAAAAAACAGCTTTTCTTTGTTATCGACGTCCGGTGTAGATCGAAGTTCCTGAGCAGTTGGACGTCGCCGGCGCTTGTATCTCGAGTCTGGAGGGTTCTGGAGCAGAGCGCGGGAGCAGAAGAGCGTGATTGCGTTCAATGGAATTGATTGTCTTTGAAGAGGGTCGAGGCCCTCTTTATATAGGGCAGGGGGCGCCCGACATGCTCGGGGCGCCCCCCACGTGGCTGCAGATCCGGCGAAGCTCCAGTCAAAGATGATCTCGTTATCTTCGGGATAACAGTTGACTGGGGCGCCCGACGCGCACGGGGCGCCCGATTGACCGGTCAAACCTTTATCACCGAGGCTTCGCGAGGGTGAGCTGCGGCCGTCTTCAGTGGCGTGGCACAGTGGGCGCCCGAGACACGCGGGGCGCCCGACATGCGGGGCGCCCGACACGCGCGGGGCGCCTGACATGCGCTGCTGTTGGGGCGTTTACCTCTTTGCTGACTTTGGGTTGACTCTGGGGCGCCCGACACATCCGGGGTGCCCTACTCAGCTACGGCCTCACTCCTTTGAGGCTCTCTGAGCTGCAGAAACACAGTCCTTCGGTCCTGCATCCAGGGTTAGTCCAAAACAGCAAATAATAAGTTAGTTAAAACAGCCTTAGCTGTCTTGGTTCTGACTTTGGATCTCCATAATGGAGCCCTAGGTCGAACCGACGCCTAATGTTCCCTCGAGGGGAACGCGTCCTCACCTACTCCTCTCGGGAGAGTTTTACCTGGTGCCAACCGGATCCTCCAGTTGGACTTTTGCCCAGCAGTCCTTCGCCAGGTCTTGAGTTACCAAGCTGCCCTTCGCTTGGTGCCTAGCAGCCCTTTGCTAGGTCTTTTCTTCTGGCAGTCCTTCGCCAGTGCCTAGCATTCCTTCACTAGGGCTTTTCCATTCTGGCAGTCCTTCGCCAGTGCCTAGTATTCCTTCGCTAGGGCTTTGTCCATTCTGGCAGTCCTTCGCCAGTGCCTAGCATTCCTTCGCTAGGGCTTTTCCTGTCTGGCAGTCCTTCGCCAGTGCCTAGCATTCCTTCGCTAGGGCTTTCTTTCCTGGCATTCCTTTACCAGTGCCTAGCAATCCTTTGCTACGGCTTTTTCTGCACACTCAGTGAACAACGTTAGATCACAAATAAACTTAACTTTGAATCCTTTGCCAATATCAAAACCAGGTTCGATATGGTGCTTCCTGCACCAACAATCTCCCCCTTTTTGATTATGGCAACACAATTCAAAGTTAAGTAAAAAACTTTATAACTGTTAAGAACATAATGTAAAAATGAAGTATAGCAATTTTACACAATTCAATGTTAAGTAAAAACTTTATAACATTTACTAACACAAGGTAACCTTTATCTCTCATAAAAAACCTTTACTCCCCCTAAAACCCTGAGTACTTGTGTTATAATACTTAACTTTGACCTTTCCTCCCCCTTTGACATATATCAAAAATAAACATGGGTGAACAAGGTATCTAATAGGGAGGTTTGAGTTTTACCAAAAGAAATTTAAGTAAAGGAGTTCAAAAGCATAGTTTTCAAAAGAAGCTTTAAGTAATGAATTTCATAATTTTCAAGGTAATGGATGTTTTGAGGCTCCCCCTTAATGTGATAACTCTTCTACTTATATTTTAGAAAAAGCTTGCAAAAACTTGTAACATAGTTTTCAAGAAAAACTTAACCGTAACTTACTTAGCCAACATTTTGAAAACAAGTTTTCTTTAAAAAGTTTATCAACTTTTGCACTCATAGAGAATTTTCCTTAGAACATATATCAATAAGGAATTTTTTTAAAAAAATTATATATGTTTTAAAAAATTTTAAAATTTGTGTATCAGAGCCTATGAGTTTTGAAAACATAAAAATACTTAGCATAATTTTTGAAAGCATAGCAAAAGCTTAACATGCACCAAAACTCCACTTTGAAAGGCATTTTTTTTTAAAAAAAAAAAATTATTTTTGTAGGCAAGTCTTGTAGAAAATTCATTTAGAACATTATTGCCTTGAAAATATTAGTACTTTTGAAACATTATATTTTGAAAAGTAGAAGTATTTTTGAAAGATATTGTGCATTTTTGAAGATATAAGAAGATTATGCATTAAAAACTATAAGTGCTTTTATAATATTAGAGAAAATTATCCTTTGAAAGCACTTACAAAAGTATTGTTTTTAACGCATAACATTTTACTTGCTTTGGTTACTTTTCCAGTCTGACACAATCCTAGGAAACCTTGTTAACTACAAGGATAGTTTCCTAAGTGTCCTGGAAATTTTCCAACTCAAGTAAATACTATTTCCAAAAGAATTTTGAAAAAAATAATAGTATTTTAAAAAAAATTATTTAAGTTTTCAAAAGGATTTTAAACGTGCAGTGCATGAAAACATATAATTCAATAATTCTTTTAATTTAATCTCCCCCTAAACTTGACCCAGTCCTAGGAAGCTTGTTGACTACAGGCGATCTTCCTCTGAGTCTTAAGGTTTGATTTAAATTAAAAAATAATTAATAAACACATTTCAGAAATTCTTCTCTTGACTCAAACTCCCCCTAAATTTGACACATCCTAGGAGTCCTTATCGATCATGAAGTGGACCTTCCTCTGTGTCTTTAGGGTTTATTAAAATCAAAAGAATAGTTTTGAATATCAGTACGGTAATAAAATTTTAGGAAATTCAATTTGAATTGAAGATAATTTTCAAACATAAGCCTCTTTTTCGAAAAACATTTTAAAATAATTTTTGTAAAGCATAATTTTGAAAAATATAGTGATTATTTGAAGGCATAAAACTTCTTCTTTTAATTTGAACTTCCCTTAAATCTGACACAGTCCTGGGAGGCTTGTTGACCACAAGTTAATCCTCCTCTTAGTCTTAGGATTTGTCAAAATTAAAGGAACAATTTTGAACATGCCTTTTGAGTATGATAATTTTTTAGGAGATAGATTTTTGAAAACATAATTTGGTATGATAACACAGTTTTCGAAAACCATTTTGAAATGATAATAATTTTTCAAAGATATTTTGAAAGAAAATTAAAAAGAATAAACCATTCTCCCTTACTATTTAACTCAATCTAATGTCCTAGGGGACTTCAGTGTTATCTATGTTTGACTATGTTGACTAGGGTTGACTGTTTTGACCAAGTTTGATCAATCAATGACTAACACAAAACAAGCCCTAGATTATATTTAAAACAAGTCTATTGAGATTTTTAACATGAAATTTTATATTAAAAAAAAATGTTAGAAATGAAAATATAGGGTACAGCAGACTGAATTAAAAAAAATAGAGATGATTTTGAATAACTTTTGAAAATATTTTTTTTTTTGAAAGGATATTGATTTGTGCTTTTAGGTCCTAGATATCTCACCCAGTTCTACGTGGTCAAACATGTTAACCTTATGGGTTATGTGAGACAAATATTTTAATTTTGAAAATAAATGATTAAATTGAATTTTGAGAATAATTAATTTGAATTTGAGGATAATTAAGTTTAGAATAATTCAGTTGAATTTTATTTAATTGAATTAATTTGAATTTGATTGAATTGAATTAATTTGAGTTTGAATTCGATTTAGTTGGTTGGGTTGGACTCAACTTTTAGGTCCTAAGCATCTCACCCATTTCTAAGTGGCAAAACAGGATATCCTTAACTGTTTTGTGAGATGCATATTTTAATAGAAAGATTTATTTTGAAAAGGCCATGATTAATTTTAAAAAGTTAAATTAATTTTTTAAAACCAATTTAAATTTATTTTGAAAAGAGGTATTTGAATCTAAAATTAACTGAAAATTTGTGTTACATTCGAATTTAACAAAAAATAATTTGAATTTGAATTTCAAAAATTGGCTTCCAGGTCTTGGCGAGGCACAAGGCCTTCTTTGGCCGTAGCCTTATGGGATCATCCACCCTTTCCTAGACAAAGCCTTTTAGTGAAATTTCATCTTCAAATTTACTTTTTGGTAAATTCTGGTCTAACTAGTTTGGATTTTGGATCGGTAGCTTCGGCTAGTTTCACCAGTCTAAAGAGACCAAGTAGACTTGATCTTATTAGAGTTGGTTTCCCTAACGTACTATCATCTCACCGCCACCCAATACTATGTTGTTCAAATTTCAGTTAAGTTTGTTTAATCCTTAAACTAACTAGTCCTTAAACTAATTTAAAAAAATCTAAGCATAAAATAAAATAAAAAGTAACACATAATTAAGGCAAACAAAAACTGATCTAAGTTACATCATAATCGAAATAAAATTCTGGTTTATTAAAATCAGCATGGTTGTGAATTAAATTTTCTGACATATTAAACTTAACTAATTTGTATGAATTAATTATGTTCTTTGAGGTAAATATTAGATTTTCAAATACCGTAAATTTACCTTTTGATTCCCGTTTGGGAATCTCCCCCTTGATACTTGCCGTCTTTCCTCTTTGTGTCTTTAGTATCTTGTAGTGATCACGAGCTGATCGGACCGGTTTGGTTTGATCTCCTTCTTTGTTGTCAAATTCTGAGTCTGAGTTGGACTCGAGTACAGGTTGAATCTTCTTCTTTGGTGGTTCTCTTGGAGCATTCCCTGCACTAGAAATTATACCTTCCTCGACCATTATAGTATTTGTTTGATTATCTAATTGTAATTCAAAAAAGGATTCGAGATTGGTTACCATTTTTGTCTTAGTCAATTCGTCTTCTGACTCTGGCTCGAGTTCGCAGTCAGGTGCTAACTCTTCTAATATCTCAATTTCGAAGCTCTCTTCGTGTAGATTGGTTAGTTTCTCCCAAATTTCTCTGGCACATCTGAATGGACCTAATAGTTCGAGTTGCTCCTTGGTTAGGCCACATTGTAGGATTGCTGTTGCCCTTGCATCGGTCTCGATTTGGTTGAGGGTTTGTTCATCCAATTTGTCCCATTCGATGGATAACTCATCTTCTACGGGAAGAGAGAATCCCGTTTGGATTATCCGCCATAAGTCCATGTGGGCCTTCAGAAGGGACTCCATTTGTCTTCTCCAAAGGCTGAAGTTCTCGCCGGAGAATAGCGGTGGACGAGCACTGCTCCACTCTTGGTTGGCCATTTAAAATAACCTCTTGCACACAAAAAGAAACAACAAAAGTGTACCAAGACTTGGTCTTGGATTAGTAGTGCGGGGGAATGAAGAAATAGCCAAAAAAAAAAATGCACGAATTTCGAGGCGAAATAATAATAAAATAATAAAAATAATTTATGATAGAATTTTGAAAATATTAATTTTGTCAATTCTGATTAATGATGAAAAATTAAAAATTAAAAAAAATGCTTGAAATAAGTTAGCACGAATTTCGAGAAAAAATATTAAAATAATAATAAAAAAATTTTTACTACAAGTTTTCACAAATTGATTCTTTTATCAATTCTGACTTATGGTGAAAATATGAAAATTCAAAATTGAAAAAGGCGTAAGGATTTTTTAAATCCACCTACAGATATTTTTTATTTTAAAATAAAAGGCGAAAAGATCTAGTGGTATTGAATAACTAGAAAGAAAAGAAATAATATTAAAAATTTTGTAAATCCGAAAAACTTTCAAACTGGTGGTTGCACCAAGTTTGAACTTCCCCGCTCTGATACCACTTGTTGGATCGAGAAATGCGAGAGAGGGGGGGGGGTGAATGTCGCAATTCGTTCAGATTAAAAAGAGCGGGTGCACAGCGGAATAGAATAAAATCAGACAATGCGAACACCAAGATTTTTACTTGGTTCGGAGCCTTGGTCGACTCCTACTCCAAGGCCCACGGTCGTTGACCGTTTACTATGGGCAATACTATAATCGCGCAAAACAATTTTACAAAGATTGATTACAGTAAATTGCAGTAAAAAAACAGCTTTTCTTTGTTACCGACGTCCGGTGTAGATCGAAGTTCCTGAGCAGTTGGACGTCGCCGGCGCTTGTATCTCGAGTCTGGAGGGTTCTGGAGCAGAGCGCGGGAGCAGAAGAGCGTGATTGCGTTCAATGGAATTGATTGTCTTTGAAGAGGGTCGAGGCCCTCTTTATATAGGGCAGGGGGCGCCCGACATGCTCGGGGCGCCCCCCACGTGGCTGCAGATCCGGCGAAGCTCCAGTCAAAGATGATCTCGTTATCTTCGGGATAACAGTTGACTGGGGCGCCCGACGCGCACGGGGCGCCCGATTGACCGGTCAAACCTTTATCACCGAGGCTTCGCGAGGGTGAGCTGCGGCCGTCTTCAGTGGCGTGGCACAGTGGGCGCCCGAGACACGCGGGGCGCCCGACATGCGGGGCGCCCGACATGCGCTGCTGTTGGGGCGTTTACCTCTTTGCTGACTTTGGGTTGACTCTGGGGCGCCCGACACATCCGGGGCGCCCTACTCAGCTACGGCCTCACTCCTTTGAGGCTCTCTGAGCTGCAGAAACACAGTCCTTCGGTCCTGCATCCAGGGTTAGTCCAAAACAGCAAATAATAAGTTAGTTAAAACAGTCTTAGCTGTCTTGGTTCTGACTTTGGATCTCCATAATGGAGCCCTAGGTCGAACCGACGCCTAATGTTCCCTCGAGGGGAACGCGTCCTCACCTACTCCTCTCGGGAGAGTTTTACCTGCTGCCAACCGGATCCTCCAGTTGGACTTTTGCCCAGCAGTCCTTCGCCAGGTCTTGAGTTACCAAGCTGCCCTTCGCTTGGTGCCTAGCAGCCCTTTGCTAGGTCTTTTCTTCTGGCAGTCCTTCGCCAGTGCCTAGCATTCCTTCACTAGGGCTTTTCCATTCTGGCAGTCCTTCGCCAGTGCCTAGTATTCCTTCGCTAGGGCTTTGTCCATTCTGGCAGTCCTTCGCCAGTGCCTAGCATTCCTTCACTAGGGCTTTTCCTGTCTGGCAGTCCTTCGCCAGTGCCTAGCATTCCTTCGCTAGGGCTTTCTTTCCTGGCATTCCTTTACCAGTGCCTAGCAGTCCTTTGCTAGGGCTTTTTCTGCACACTCAGTGAACAACGTTAGATCACAAATAAACTTAACTTTGAATCCTTTGCCAATATCAAAACCAGGTTCGATATGGTGCTTCCTGCACCAACAATGTATGTATGCTATGTACCCTAACCATGCATGTTTTATGAATGTTATGTATGTATGCCATACATTAGGAATGACATGTATGTATGCTATGTTTTATGAACAATATGTATGTAAGTCATGTCTCATGAATGCTATGTATGTATGTCATACTTTATGAATGATATGTATGTATGCTATGTTTAAGAATGAATATGATGAACGAAAATGATAACCATGGCCTAAGACAAAATGATGTAAGCATGACATATCTTATGAATGAAAATGAAGAATGATGATGAATGTTCATGCCTTTAAGGCATCATAATGTTACGTATGAATGATGAAATGTTAAGTATGTCTATGTCATGGTAAGGGATGGGCACCTTAAGAACGCCCCAGTTCTGGACTACCGACTAAGTTGTCCACGGTTGTGGAACTACCGTAGCTGTTCCTATGATATGTCAAGTATGAATGATGAAGTATGCATATGTATTTTACTTTATGAATGAGCTTGTACCGGACCGAAGTAAGGGTCCAAGGGATGGGCACCTTAAGAACGCCCCGGTTCTAGACTACTGAAGCTGTCCACGGTTCTGGGACTACCGAAGCTGTCCAACAGGGATGGGCACCTTAAGAACGCCTCGGTTCTAGGACTACCGAAGTTGTCCTTACCCTAGTAGGTCGAGGCTAGCTACCTCGTATTTACTTAGGGATGCGCGCTTATGATGTATGTATGTGGTACAAGCCGAGGACCCCAATGATGTTATGTTTATGTTCAAGTATTTAAAATGTAAGTATGATTTCAAAAAAATTAAGCATCCTTATGATATATGCACTTGACTCATGCATTTATTCATGTTATACATTATGCTCATGTTTAAGTTTATGATTATACTCATGTTTATGTTTATGTTTATACTCATGTTTAAGTTTATGTTTATGCTCGTGTTTAAGTTTATGTTTATGCTCATGTTTAAGTTTATGTTTATGCTCATGTTTATGTTTATACTCATGTTTAAGTTTATGTTTATGCTCATGTTTAAGTTTATGTTTATGCTTATGATTTATGCCAAGACTAAGTTTATGTTTATGTCTGAATTATGTTATGCTAAGGTGCTTTATGCGATTATGTTAAGTGACGCATGGTTTTAGTGAGTAGGAAAAAGGGTCTTACTAAGCCTATGTGCTTATAGTCTTATGTTTCTCGTCCCGCAAATCAAGCAAGAGGCTATTAAGGGAAGCAGCAGGAGGGGAAAAAGTATGTGTGTGTGTGGCGGTGACATGGCAAAAGATTTCTTTTATTTATACATATTGCATGGCTTGAGTTTTGAAATACCTTCTTAGAATCTATGTTATGTTTACGATGGTTCTACCTACCGAACAACCTAAGACTCATGATGTTCACGGATATGTTGTTTGCTACTTATGATGACGTATGCTAAGTCCGAATGTTATTATGTTCATGAATGGCAAGTTAGGCATGTATAGATGTTTCATGTATTAGTAGCATGATTAAAAGCATGTGTAGAAAAAGTTCCGCTGCATTAAGATGTTCGATAAGCTCATGTATGTTAAGCGTAACGCCAAAAAAAAAAGGCGGGCGTTACACTCTGTGTAGCTTTGAGGTACTCCTTCAGCATTTCTCGGAATCTCCAGTCCGGACTGGATGATTATCCACATGTCCACCTGAGTTTTCAGGTGGACCACCATTCTGCTCTTCCAGTAGGAGAAGTCTTCTCCACTGAAGAGAGGTGGTCTTGCGGTGCTGAAGCCTTCTTGCATGGCCATTTTATCTGAAATGTAAACTAGATACAAAAAAAATATCCCAAGACTTGGTCATGGATTAGTAGTGCGGGATAAAGGAAAAAATATTTGTCGAGTGGTGTTGCACCAACCTCGATCAACGAGAAGAAATTCGAACAAAAAAGAAATATTAGAAGAAATTCGAACGAAAAAAATAAAAAACTTTAAAAAAATTCGAAAAATTTTCAAACTGGTGGTTGCACCAAATTTAAACTTCCCCGCTCTGATACCACTTGTTAGATCGAGAGAAATGATAGAGGGGGGTGAATATCGTTAAACGCTTTTCGGATAAAAACTAGAGCAAGTACGCAGCGGTATAAAAACAATCGCGAACACAGGTAGTTTTACTTGGTTCGGAGCCTAGGTCGACTCCTACTCCAAGGCCCACGGTCGTTGACCGTTTTCTGCGGGCAATTCTATAAGTGCGCAAAACGTTTACAGAGAGATATTACAAAAGCAGTATAGTAAACTTAAAAGTAACTCTTCTTTTACCGACGTCCGATGTAGATTGAATTTTCGGAGCAACAGGACGTCGTCGGCGCTTTAGTCTCGAGTCGGGAGGTTTCCGGAGCAGAGTGCGGGAGCAGAAGAGCGTGATTGCGTTGAATGAATTGTTGTTCGAAGCCTTGAGGTCGAGGGCCTATTTATAGCCCCTGGGGGCACCCGGGACGTCGGGGGCGCCCCCCACGTGTCAGCCGATCCGCTTCCGTCTCAGTCAGCTCTGATCCCTTAAAACAAGGGATCAGGCTTTGACGGGGGCGCCCTGAACGCTGGGGGTGCCAGGGTTGACCGGGTCTCTTCTTATCCGTTGGCTTCGATGGGATCTGCTTCGTTAGCATCACCTGGGGGCGCCCAGGAGCAGCGGGGGCGCCCGGGAGCACGGGGGAGCCCTGCCCATGAGCTGCAAACGCAGTTCCTTTGCTTCAACTGTTTGTGTTCACCTTGGGGGCGCCCGGGACACTCCGGGCGCCCTACTCAGCCTTTGCCTCACTCCTTTGAGGCTCTCTGAGCTGCAGACACTCGTTCCTTCGGTCCTGCATCAAGGGTTAGTCCAAAATAACATAAAACAATAAGATGTTAGTTTATACAGCCTTAGCTCTCTTGGTTCTGACTTTGGGCCTCCAAAAGGGAGCCCAAGGTCGAACCGACGCCTACTATTCCCTCGACGGGGAACGCGTCCTCACCTACTCCTCTCGGGAGAATTTACCTGATGCCAACCGGCTCCTCCGGTGGGACTTTTGCCCAGCGGTCCTTTGCCAGGTCTTGGATACCAAGTTGTCCTTCGCCCGGTGCCTAACATTCCTTCGCCAGGTCTTTAGTCCCAAGCTATCCTTCGCCTGGTGCCTAGTAGTCCTTCGCTAGGGCTTCAGTACTCTGACATTCCTTCGCCAGTGCCTAGCAGTCCTTCGCTAGGACTTTACCTGCACACATGAGTAACATGTTAGATAACAAATGAGACTTAACTTTTGAACCCTTTTGCCATTATCAAAACTCAGGTTCGACTTGGGTGCTTTCTGTACCAACACTTGAGAGGTAAATATTTTTGGGAGAGTCTTCGGACTTGGTCCCTGGTGAACATTAACTGGATCCCTGGACCTATGACGAGTCCCTCCAAGATAAGGATGCAGATTCTAGGCAAAAGGCAATGAACTCTGAGATAGAATCTATGGATTATAATCACGTCTGGGAGCTAGTAGAACCACCCAATGGTGTAAAAGCCATTGGATGCAAGTGGATCTATAAGAGAAAGAGAGGATCAGACGGGAAGGTTGAGACCTTCAAAGCTAAGCTTGTCGTGAAAGGGTATACTCAGAAAGAGGGTATCGATTATGAGGAGACCTTTTTGCCGGTAGCCATGCTTAAGTCTATCCGGATTCTCTTATCTATTGCTGCTCATATGGACTATGAGGTATGGTAGATGGACATCAAGACATCTTTCCTTATCGGAAGTCTTAAGGAGACCATCTACATGAAGCAACCAGAAGGGTTCATTGCAAAGGGCAAAGAGCATCTAGTGTGTAAGCTTAATCGATCCATTTATGGATTGAAGCAAGCTTCGCATTCTTGGAACATCCGCTTTAACGAAGTAATCCAGTCAAATGGATTTATTCAAAGCCTAGATGAGTCATGTGTATATAAGAGGTGTGACGGAAATGTAGTGGTGTTTCTTGTACTCTACGTAGACGACATTTTGTTAATTGGCAACAATGTCAAAGCGTTGTCAGATGTAAGAGATTGGTTGACCAAACAGTTTGATATGAAGGACTTAGGAGAAGTGGGGCACATCCTTGGGATCAAGGTTATAAGGGATCGCCAGAAAAGGATGTTGTGCTTATCCCAAGCTTCATACATTGACATTGTCTTGGCTTATTTTAGCATGGAAAACTCCAAGAAAGGTTTTCTACCTTTCAGGCATGGAGTTCCTCTATCCTAGGAGATGTGTCCGAAAACATCAAAGGAGATAGAGGAAATGAAGGCAGTTCCTTATGCATCGGCTGTAGGAAGCCTCATGTATGAGATGTTGTGCACGAGACTGGATATCTGCTTTGCCGTGGGTATGGATAGCAGATATCAAAGTATCCCTAGACAGGGACATTGAACTGTGGTAAAGCATATATTGAAATACTTGAGACGGGCTAGGGATTATATGCTGGTTTACTAGGCAGACCAATTAGTCCCTGTGGGTTATACGGATTCGGATTTCCAATCAGATAGGGACAAGAGTAAGTCTACCTTGGGGTTTGTGTTTTCTTTAGGAGGTGGAGCCATTGTTTGGAGGAGTGCCAAGCAGAAATGCATGGCGGACTCCACCATAGAAGCTGAGTATGTGGCATCCTCATAGGCAGCCAAGGAAGCTGTATAGCTCAGGAACTTCATCATAGACTTGGATGTGATTCCTGGTTTGCCCAAGTCTATCACAATCTTTTGTGATAATAGTGGTACAGTTGCAAACTCGAAGGAACCACGAGCCCATAAGGCGTGTAAACACATAGAGCGCAAGTATCACGTGATATGAGAAATGTAAACCGAGGAGAAGTAGCTGTTGCCAAGATTGCATCGGAGGACAACTTGGCGGATCCTTTCACTAAAGCTCTTCCAGCTAGAGCTTTTGACTGGCATGTGGAGGATATGGGAGTCAATTGTATGGCAGTAAGAGAACAGCAGAGTCTTTGAGTATATGTGGGAGATTATTAGATGTGTATACTAAAAGACTTGCTCTTTTTATATAAGATCATCTATATTTTTGAAAAGGTAATCACAACAACACTACATGCTTATTTATATTAGTATATGCATAAAAGTCCTTTACTTTGCATTGTAGATAACATGGTGCGTGGTGTCACATGAAAGATCATGTTATTAGTCCCTTGCCTAGTATAAGCAGAGGCTCACAGCCGAGATGGAATTTGACAAACCATCGGGATGGTTGTAGTGTAATTTGGTGTGGTTTGTCTTGACTATAGAATTAAACTAGTGTGCTTTGTGTGCATTGAGCAAGACCAAAACCAGAGGTCATCCAATTTGTACTGACTTGATAATTGGATTAGACCTCGGATTTATTATGGAGTACAATCCCTGAATCCCGATATAATAACGGGCATGCATTATTAATATTTATTTCTTTGATTTACTACTGGCGAGATTTATTCTGTTAAATCGATTGGCTCGGTAAGTTGGGAATTAATATTAATTATATGGTGTGCCATTGATTATTGACAGAATCCGTGTCTTGGTGAGTCGAGATGATAATGCCCCCTTGATGAGCTCATAAGGTTCATCATGTTAAACCCTATAGGTGGATTTGATCCGACATGATGATAAGGTTGAGTGGTACTAGTCAATGAGCTAGAAGTTGATTAATTAAAATTGTCAGTAATTTTAATTAATCGATGAGTATTCGATATCTTAAACATGGGGGGATGGATGACTAATAATAGGTGGAGCCCATTTGAAAATAGGGGGGTTGGTGTGGAAGTTCAATGAAGATCCTTTAATGGAATGGATCTTCATTTAATGGATTGGTTTTAGATCCATTAGTGGGCCAAAACCCAACTCCTCCTCTTGGTCCCTACCTTAGCCCTATATAAACCCCATGGGATCATGAATCCATGGCTTAATCATGCAATTAATCAACCCAAGGCCTCTCTCCTTCCTCTCTCTCTCCTTCTCCCTCCTAGGTTTTCGGCCGGCGCAAGGCAGGAGGAGAGTTCTCTCCACTTTTCTTCCTTCTTCCTCCACCATCTCTTGGCTGGGGCTAGCATAGATAAGGGAGATACCTTATCTTCCTTTTGTGGTGCCCAGCGGCGAGAGGGAGGTGGCCGACGGCGCAAGGAATGTTTGCGGCGGCGCCGCAAGGTTTGAGGAGAAGGGATTTCCGGCCAGCTTAGGGCGAGAAAGGAAGCTCTTTCTTCCTTTCTTCTTCTTCTTCTTCATCACCCTCTCAAGGACTGCTGCTGGGCCAGCGAGGCTTTGGTGGCTTGAGGTGGCTGGCGACGCAAGGTAGAGGGAAGCAAGGGCCAGTGGTTCCTATCCTTAGGGTTAGGGTTTGATCAGTTAGAAGAAGGGTTAGCTAAATAGGATATGATGTTTAGCAGAAAACCCAGGGTTGGTCAGTTAGACCAGGAAGCAAGCCAAACAGGACCTGATGTTTGGCAGAAGAGAAGTCTAGTCAGGATTAATATGAATAGCAAAAGAAGTCTTTATCAAAGCGAAACAAAGTCTTAGTTAACCTAGGCACGAAGTCCTGGTTCGTGGAATTGGGCAATAAGCTAGGGTGACAGATCCTACACCCATTTCAGATGTATTCCCATATGAGCATCTTCTGCAGCTGCAAGGTAATGTACCATGGTATGCCAATCTTGTCAACTATTTGGTTGGACATGTCTTCCCTACACATTTTTCTAGAGCTCAACGTGATAAATTAGCGAGTGATTCTAAGTATTACGTATGGGATGACCCTTACCTTTGGAAATTTTGCAGCGACCAGGTAGTTAGGAGATGTATCCCCTGGTCATGGACTGGCCACCGAAGTCCTGATTCGAAAGATGGGGCAAAAGTCCAACCGGAGGAGCCAGTTGGCAAAAGTAACTTCTCTTGAGAGGAGTAGGCGAGGGCGCGTTTCCCGGGAAGGGAACATTAGGCATCGGTTCGACCTAGGGTTTGGTGAGAAATCCAAAGTCAGAACAAATACTTAAGGCTATGATTATTTGCATATTTGTCTTGTCTTTGATTTTTTTGTAGGTACCTGGAGTTGAAGGCAAGACAGAAGAGCAAACACAGGGAAAATGACACCTGGAAGAAACATCCAGGGTGCCTGTGTTAATACAGGCACCCCCATGCTTCTGGGCGCCCTCCATCTTGTTGGATCTGGGATGGCTAGAGAGAGGGGGGGCTGTGAATAGTCTCCCACTAAAACATTTGGCTTCTTTTTTTCTTTCTGCACTTAGGGTTAGCAGGGGAAGAAAAACAGAACAGAAAGAAAGGAGAAAGAAAACAAACCAGCGCTAACACAGAAGATTTATAAGGTTCGGGGATAACTTTGGAGTGCCTTGGTGATCTCGGTTCTCGGTAGCTCGTCGCCCACATGACCTCCAGGAGGGAAGAGACATAAGGTAGAAGGCTACGAGGTAAAGGAATGTATAACTCTCTTCTTTGGCTCCTTATTTCGTCTCGTCATTTCATGTAATTAATTAATTATTGTGGTTGTGATTATTAGTTAATCATGTTAATAATTAATTAATTGGACCCTGATTATAAACACAAAAATCGACAATCGACTCGTCGTCTCTTCTACGGTCATTTGGTTAGGAGAATTATAAAGCTCGATCTTTGTGATTAGCCAAGTTGTAATACAGTACTTTCATTTTGTCACACACTTGCATGTGGGGGTCATTTTGGTCCTCAACGTACTGCTTGGAAGGTTTTGGATGCAGGGTTGTATTGGCCTACCTTGTTTATAGATTCTTACCACTTCCATAAGTCTTATGAGCGCTACCAGCGAGTTGGGAACTTAGGACGTAGGAATGAAATGCCTCAACAACCCATGATATTTTGCGAGATTTTTGACGTGTGGGGTATTGATTTCATGGGTCCTTTTCCTGTTTCATATGGATTTATTTACATATTGTTGGTTGTGGATTATGTGTCTAAATGGGTGGAGGCAATCCCCACTAGAACTAATGATTCATCTGTTGTTGTGGATTTTGTCAGGACTCACCTATTTTGCAGGTTTGGGGTACCCAGGGCGATCATCAGTGATCAAGGGTCTCACTTTTGCAATAGGCACATGAAAACGCTTTTGAGCAAGTATGGAGTGATCCATAAAGTATCCACCCCGTATCATCCTCGAACAAATGGACAAGCTGAAATATCAAACAGGGAGATTAAGCTTATCTTGGAGAAAACTGTAAGGCTAAACCGGAAGGACTGGAGCAAGAGACTTGATGAAGCTTTATGGGCCTACCGGACTGCCTACAAGACACCCATTGGGATGTCTCTGTTAGTAATGTGAGAGAAGTGTCCTAAGGCAATCGCCTTATGATTGTAATCATTTACTTTAATAAATGAATATTCACTATTTGAGTATACATGTTCATGTATTTGATTGAGATCTTAAACTCATTTACTGAATGTCCGCAATACAATTCACAGCATGAGAGAATTTGTGATAAATTCACAACTAGTGATTATCTCTACATGTGCCATTGTGAAGTATTGAAATTATCCCTAGTCGACGAATTGATAAATACGGACACTATCAATTCTGTTGAGACTAGCATGGGTTATTCTCTAATCAGCTGATTCTCACTGGCTGGTGACATTGGGATGTTCGGAGATAAACATGAATGCTAGTTAAGGGAACTAGTTCATTGGAGTGACTAGCTGTAAAACTTCATATGGTAATCTACATAGAGATATGCCAATGAAGTTCTTACTGCAGCTTAAGTGCGATGTTCCTTTAACTTGCGGTGTTCAAGTCATCTTGGTCATGGAGACTTATACTTTGACATCTTAAGCAAGCATCTCTAAGGAGGTGTGGACCCAGGATGGTTGGGTATAAGCCAAAGTGCCCGAAGATGTTTGAACAGCCTACAAAGGATTCACCACTCCTTGCGAGGAGATGTATACCCAAGGCCTATCGTCGGATTGTTACTCGAAGCCTCTGGCCAGAGCATCACATGTTCAGAGTATGAATCTCTCAGAAACATGAGAGTAACTAGAATCCGTTGGACGAGAAAGACATTACTTGGGCTAGGTGTGACGTAGTCAGCCTAGTGGGGACTGACACACATAGACCGTGTCCTGAACCAAGTGGGTATAAGATGGTGAAGGGTATGGGGCACGATTCATTAGAGCTACTGAAGGGTTTCAAAATAATTTCTGAGGTCAACCGTTGATCTTTCGATTAATTGGGGATCATGATGTACTACTAGGTGCCGCTCATGATCATTCTATAATTGATGAATTATAGACGACCAACATAAATTGAAAGCCTATTTAGTCACACGCACTACGAGTAATCTAAGGGATTTAAAACGAGTTGAAAATTGGATTTTCCGATTAAGAGAGATAAGTCGAATCTGAATTTTCAGAGACGCATCGGAAGCTTAAAATGGCTATGTCTTTTGAAGGCTTATTGGACGAATTAAATGAGTTTAATTCGTAAGGGTTTCGGCTTGGTGTGGCCGGCCAAAGAGGGTGACCACCCTCTTTGGTTTGGCCGGCCACAAGGAAGAGGGGAAACCAAATTGTTTGGTTTAAATTATAAAATAAATCGAGCGTGATTTGTTTTGTAAAATTATGGATAAAGAAATTTATATAAATAAATTTATATAAAAGAAATTTTATATAAAGAAATTTATATAAAGAAATTTATAGAAATTTATTCTTTTTATGGAAATTAAAATGAACCATGGATTTGTTTATTTTATTTTATAAAATCAATTATGAATTGATTTTTCCATGATAAGAAAAATTTGTATAATAAATTTCTTGGATAATTTTATTCCATAATAAAAGGTGGAGACATGGTTGTTTTTATTATAAATTAAGTTATAATAAAAACTTGGCATAACGGAATAATTCATAGAAAAATTTATAAGATAAATTTCTTATGAATTCCGTTAAAAGGGAGACTTGGCAATGGAGAGACTACTATATAAAGAAACCAAGGCAAGGCTTGAATTCCAATTAAGAGATTAAGAAGCAAGCCCTCTCTCTCTCTCTCCTTCTCTCCCTTTACCTCCTCTAGGGCCGGCGCCCTCTCCCTCCTCTAGGGCCGGCGCCCCTTCTAGTTGCCGTGAGCCACATCCACCAAGAAGGTGCCGAAGAAGAGGAAGAAGCGGGTCGCAACTCCTTCCTTCCCTCGGAATCTTGATTCCGTTACTTGGTGGTTAGTTTCCATCTCTCTCTCTCTTGATATTCTAGTCGTGCCTTTGGAAAATCTAGTAGTTCTTGTCGGCACGAAACTCGTGGCTTTGCGAAGTCATCCCGAAGAAAACTCGGCGTGGACGCGAATAGAGGCGGAGCTTCCAAGGGACGCTACGGTTGGATCTCGTCCCTTTCTACGAGTTACGCGAGGTATTTAGTAAATTAGTTTACTTTTGCAAAAATTTAAATGTATGATCATGTCTCCACAACGTAAAGTTGCATGCTAGATACGTAGTTAAAATAATTTAAGAAATTATTTATGCCAAAACATCCGCTGCACGTAATAAAATTTTAAAAATTACGAACCCGTATCCATGTCAACATGCACCCGGTCCCAACAGTAGTATCAGAGCCGGTTAGTGTTCGACATAATCATATAATTGTTTTGCGGAAAACTTTGTCATGATCTCAATTTTGGAAAATATTCCAATTATCGAAACTTTCCAATTATGATAAATTTTAGATTTAGGAATTTCAAAGTTTGGAAATCCTCATGAAATTTCGCAAACTTTTGAAATATCCTAGTTTCTGAAATTTTATGATAATTGTGAGAACTTCCTATCTTTGGAAACTTTCCAATTTTGGAAATTTCTTATTTTGGAAATTTTCCGATTTTGGAAATATGTAAGTTTTCGTTGTACCAGAAACTTACAATTATTCTGAAAACCTATTATGAAATCTCGCAATTTTGGGCACTTTCTTTCAAGAAAGTCTAGACAAATTTATGGATCATTAATTGACAATTAAATTTGAATTGGTTTTAAATTATTAACAAAATTTTTTATTTTGGATTGAGCCTCGGGGAGCCGTCCAATTTAAAGTTAGTTGTTGTAATTTAATTTTCCATTTTGAATAAAATTGTCATGTTTAATTTGGTTACGCCTCGGGGAGCGAACCAAATTGGATTTACGACAAATTTATTTTCTTTGGGTATCTGAGCCTCGGGGAGCCACCCTTAGAAAATAATTTGTTGTAATTAATTAATCTATAAATAAAATATGTAATCAAATCTTGGAAATTTAGGATAATTTCCTTATTTGATTTAAGAGGTGATGCTCTTACATATTGTTGTCTCCAAAATTAATTAGGAAAATAGTTTCCTATAGAGTTTTCTTAAATAAGATTTTCATGAAAATAATATGTGGTTAAATTAAGAGAATCAGTCTCTTAATTTAATAAGATTTGATTTAGAGAAATCAAAGTCTTAAACATATTATTTCCGAAATTGATTATGACAATTTAGGAAATTATTCCCAAAACAATTCCTTAAATAAAGTATGAAATCGGGATTAGGAAATCCGGTTCCTAATCAAATTAATGAGACTTGATAAATTAAGTCACATACATACTTTATCAAGGAAATCGTTAATCATGACATAATTATATGTCATGAATGTGCTTTGAAAAGAAAGGATGAGACCCAAAACCCCTTACAAAATATTAAGTCTAACACCTTCCATTAATATGGTTAGAACCGGAGTTTTGTTTCTCGTTTGGGTTGATGGACACATCCATGCCCGGCTTGAACCTCAATATGTTCAAACCATGGAATTAGTTTATGAATAATATAGTTGGAGTCAGAGGTCAATCCTTAGTTTTGGTTGTTGGACACATCCAAGCCTGACTAAACGGTTGAATGAGCTCCAACCATATTAAAACTATTTCTTGATTAATGGGTCAGCCTTAAGCCTCGAGCATCGATTTGTTGTGCCACAGCCAAGGTCGATGTAAAGAGAGGTGCAGTTGGGTGCTATGTATATTGTTGCATACTTGTTAATGAGTTAACAACCCAATGATTTATGCAAACATTCAATTAGTTGATAGCATAAAGTGATAGTTACATATATATGATATGTAATCGGTATAATTACCTACCTTCATAGCTAAGAATAACTTGATGGCCACAGCCACGGTTGTTCTTATCTATGGTTGGATATCAACCTATTTGGAAGTGTTCCTACGATCTCCCGAATTGATAAAAAGGGTTATTCAATTCGAAAAATAAATAGGATTTAATTAATGTATGTTGATGTATTCTTTATCATTCTTCTCACATAAGCTCAATTTGTATTTCTAGGATAATTACTCGATCGTGTCTTCTCTAAATTTGCGTTCCATTTTGGACACCAATAAACTGACTGGGCCAAACTTCATGGGCTGGCTTCGAAACCTGAGGATAGTCCTCAATCCAGTTAGTGGCCTATCAGAAACATGTGACCGATTCTAAACTTGCGAGTTGCATCATGCTAGCCTCTATGGTACCTAAGCTGCAAAAGCAGCATGAGCATATGGATGCTTATACCATCATCTTCCATCTTCATGAGTAATTTGAAGAGCAGGCGAGATCCGAAAGGTTCGAAGTCTCCAGACTCCTCTTCACCTCTAGGATGCAGGAAGGCACTTCTGCCTCACAGTTTGTGTTAATGATGTTGGGGTACATTGAGCGACTGAGCACACTTGGTTTTGCAGTGGATCATGAACTAAGTATTAACTTAATTCTACATTGTTTGCCCAAAAGTTATTCACAATTTGTGATGAACTATCGGATGAACAAGCTGGAGACTACCATTCCTGAGTTGCTCAACCTGCTGAGTACTATAGAGCCTTCTGTAAAGCAGGATCTGATGACGGTACTGTTAGTTGGATCCTCGAAGAAAGGTTCTAAGAGGAAGGCCAAAGAACAGAATAAGGGAAAGAAGAAAAAGGACAAAAAGAATGAAAAGACACCAAAATGGACTTGCCATCACTGTGGCAAGGAGGGTCACTGGCGAAGAAACTGCAAGGTTTATCTTGAGTCCTTGAAGAAGAAGGCATCAGATGCCCCATCCTCTTCAGATATCTTCGTTATTGAATGTCACTCTATTTCCTCAAATACCTGTCTACTTGATACTAGGTGTAGCTCACATATATGTAATGACATACAGGGGCTAAGGAATAGAAGAAGACTCGTCAAGGGAGAAGCGAATTTGCGAGTTGGAAATGGAGCAAAGATTGCTGCTGTTGCCATCGGAACATATTTGCTAAAGCTCCCTACTGGACGTGTCTTAGAATTGGATAATTGTTATTTTGTTCCTTCATTAATAAAGAACATTGTATCTATTTCATGTTTGAATGAAAAGGGACATTATTTAACATTTAGTAATAATTGTTGTTACATAACTTTAAATGGTGTTCTTTATGGGACTGGAACTTTGTGCAATGGTATCTACACGTTAGATTTATCCGGTGATGTTTTCAATATCGAAGTTAGCAACAAACATGCTCGAATAGATAATCGAATAGACTCCTATACATGGCATTATCGTCTTGGCCATGTAAGTAAGAAACGCATGACCAAATTACACCGATGTGGAATTCTAGAATCATTTGAACCCGGTTCATTTGATACATGCGAATCATGCTTAAAAGGTAAGATGGCCAAATTACCCTTTTCTGGAAAAGGTAATCCAGTGGGAGAATTGCATGGTCTAATACATACTAATGTATGTGGACCAATGTCAACTCTTGCACAAGGAGGTTATAGCTACTTCATTACCTTTATCGATGATCACTCACGATTCGGGTATGTGTTCTTGATGAAACACAAATCTGAAGCTTTTGAGAAATTCAAAGAGTTCAGAAATGAAGTAGAGAAATAGCTTGGCAAAAGTATTAAGATACTTCGATCCGATCGGGGTGGTGAATACTTAAGTCAAGAGTTTCAAGATTATCTTAGGGACAATGGGATATTGTCCCAATGGACTCCGCCGTATACACCACAGCATAATGGTGTATCTGAGAGGCGTAACCGAACCTTGATGGACATGGTTAGATCCATGATGAATCATGCAACCCTTCCAAAATCTTTTTGGGGCTATGAACTAAAGACAGCTGTTTACTTGCTAAACAGAGTCCCGACCAAGGTAGTCTCTACTACTCCATATGAGACATGGAATAGTAAGAAACCTCACTTAACTCACCTTAAGATATGGGGTTGTCCCGCTTATGTGAAGCAAACTGTATCAGACAAATTGGATGATAAGTCTGATAAATGTCTATTTATTGGATACCCTAAGGAAACAAAGGGTTACCAATTCTATCATCCCTTGGAACAAAAGATGTTTGTTTCAAGGCATGCTGTATTTCTAGAAAAAGAATTTCTTTTACAAGAAAATAGTGGGAGTGGCATTGAACTTGATGAAGTTCAAGAAACTCCAATAGACATTACAGAGACACCTAGTCTAGACCCACAACCAATAACTCATAATGATGTGCTATTAGTTGAACCTAAAACAACACCACCTCTTCGTAGGTCTGATAGGACACGCAATATTCCAGAGAGATACGTATTTCCCATAAGTGAATCGAACGACGTGTTACTCATATGCAATGACGAACCTATCAGTTATGAAGATGTTTTGAAAAGTTCAGAAAGGGACAAATTGCTTGAAGCCATGAAGTCGGAAATGGATTCCATGTACGAAAATCAAGTATGGGACTTGGTTAACCCACCTGAAGGGATTAAGCCCAAAGGGTGCAAGGGGGTTTTCAAGAAGAAAACCAACATGGAAGGTAATGTTGTTACCTTTAAGGCTAGATTAGTGGCAAAAGGATATCATCAGAAACAAGGAATTAATTATGACGAAACCTATTCGCCAGTAGCTATGCTTAAATCCATTCGGATGCTCCTGGCCATAGCAGCTCATTATGATTATGAGATATGACAAATAGATGTGAAAACAGCTTTCCTTAATGGAAACCTACTTGAGGATGTATACATGATTCAAACTGAAGGTTTCACATCGGTTGATAAAACCAAAGTATGCAAGCTTCGGAGATCCATATATGGACTGAAGCAAGCATCCAGGAGTTAGAACATCCGTTTTGATGAGATAATCAAAGAGTTTGATTTCTCACAAAATCCTGACGAAACTTGTGTGTACAAGAAGGTTAGTGGGAGTGCAGTCGTATTCCTAGTGTTATATGTCGATGACATATTACTTATAGGAAACGATATATCAGTCTTACAGACAGTTAAAATTTGGTTGTCCAAAACTTTCTCCATGAACGACCTGGGAGAAGCAACCTATATCCTTGGGATTAGAATCTATAGAGATAGATCAAAACGGTTGCTTGGTCTTTCGCAGTCTACATATATAGACCGAGTGCTAAAAAGGTTTGGCATGTCGGAATCCAAGAAAGGTTACTGTCCCATCAGGCATGGGATCAACCTTTCAAAGTCTATGTGTCCGTGCACAGAAGATGAGAGGATTTGCATGAATAAGATTCCTTATGCATCCGCGATATGATCTATCATGTATGCTATGTTATGTACTAGGCCCGATGTATCGTATGCTCTGAGCATCACGAGCAGATACTAGTCTGATCCAGGAATGGATCATTGGGTAGCTGTCAAGACAATCCTTACGTACTTAAGAAGAACTAAGGATGTGTTCCTAATATATGGAAAAGGAGATATGGTAATACGTGGGTATACAGATGCCAGTTTCCAGACAGATAAGGATGACTCCAAATCTCAGTCTGGATACGTATTTACTTTGAATGGAGGCGTAATAAGTTGGAAGAGTTCCAAACAAGACACCGTAGCGGATTCTACCACGGAAGCAGAATATATCGCAGCTTCGGAAGCAGCAAAGGAAGCAGTTTGGATCAAGAAGTTTGTCTCCTAACTTGGTGTGGTTCCAACCATTAATGAAGAAGTGCCGGTTTACTGCAACAACAATGGAGCTATTGCACAAGCAAAGGAACCAAGGTCTCATCAGCGATCCAAACACGTGCTTCGCCGCTATCATCTGATCAGAGATATTATAAGTAGGAATGATATACAAATTGGAAAAATACCCACTGAAAGGAATTTAGTGGATCCTTTAACTAAGGCCTTGCCTCAAAGTAAGTTTGAGGGTCATGTTAGAGCCTGTGGTATTGGATACCGTAGCGATTGGCATTAGGCCAAGTGGGAGTTTGTTAGTAATGTGAGAGAAGTGTCCTAAGGCAATCGCCTTATGATTGTAATCATTTACTTTAATAAATGAATATTCACTATTTGAGTATACATGTTCATGTATTTGATTGAGATCTTAAACTCATTTATTGAATGTCCGCAATACAATTCACAGCATGAGAGAATTTGTGATGAATTCACAACTAGTGATTATCTCTACATGTGCCATTGTGAAGTATTGAAATTATCCCTAGTCGACGAATTGATAAATACGGACACTATCAATTTTGTTGAGACTAGCATGGGTTATTCTCTAATCAGCTGATTCTCACTGGCTGGTGACATTGGGATGTCCGGAGATAAACATGAATGCTAGTTAAGGGAACTAGTTCATTCGAGTGACTAGCTGTAAAACTTCATTTGGTAATCTACATATAGATATGTTAATGAAGTTCTTACTACAGCTTAAGTGCGATGTTCCATTGACTTGCGGTGTTCAAGTCATCTTGGTCATGGAGACTTATGCTTTGACATCTTAAGCAATCATCTCTAAGGAGGTGTGGACCCAGGACGGTTGGGTATAAGCCGAAGTGCCCGAAGATGTTTGAACAGCCTACAAAGGATTCACCACTCCTTGCGAGGAGATGTATACCCAAGGCCTATCGTCGGATTGTTACTCGAAGCCTCTGGCCAGAGCATCACATGTTCAGAGTATGAATCTCTCAGAAACATGAGAGTAACTAGAATCTGTTGGATGAGAAAGACATTACCTGGGCTAGGTGTGACGTAGTCAGCCTAGTGGGGACTGACACACATTGACCGTGTCCTGAACCAAGTGGGTATAAGATGGTGAAGGGAATGGGGCACTATTCATTAGAGCTACTGAAGGATTTTAGAATAATTTCTGAGGTCAACCATTGATCTTTCGATTAATTGGGGATCATGATGTACTACTAGGTGCCACTCATGATCATTCTATAATTGATGAATTATAGACGGCCAACATAAATCGAAAGCCTATTTAGTCACACGCACTATGAGTAATCTGAGGGATTTAAAATGAGTTGAAAATTGGATTTTCCGATCAAGAGAGATAAGTCGAATCTGAATTTTCAGAGACGCATCAAAAGCTTAAAATGGCTAAGTCTTTTGAAGGCTTATTGGACGAATTAAATGAGTTCAATTTGTAAGGGTTTCGGCTTGGTGTGGCCGGCCAAAGAGGGTGCCCACCCTCTTTGGTTTGGCCGGCCACAAGGAAGAGGGGAAACCAAATTGTTTGATTTAAATTATAAAATAAATCGAGCGTGATTTGTTTTATAAAATTATGGATAAAGAAATTTATATAAATAAATTTATATAAAAGAAATTTTATATAAAGAAATTTATATAAAGAAATTTATAGAAATTTATTCTTTTTATGGAAATTAAAATGAACCATGGATTTGTTTATTTTATTTTATAAAATCAATTATGAATTGATTTTTCCATGATAAGAAAAATTTGTATAATAAATTTCTTGGATAATTTTATTCCATAATAAAAGGTGGAGACATAGTTGTTTTTATTATAAATTAAGTTATAATAAAAACATGGCATAACGGAATAATTCATAGAAAAATTTATAACATAAATTTCTTATGAATTCCGTTAAAAGGGAGACTTGGCAATGGAGAGACTACTATATAAAGAAACCAAGGCAAGGCTTGAATTCCAATTAAGAGATTAAGAAGCAAGCCCTCTCTCTCTCTCTCCTTCTCTCCCTTTACCTCCTCTAGGGCCGGCGCCCTCTCCCTCCTCTAGGGCCGGCGCCCCTTCTAGTTGTCGTGAGCCACATCCACCAAGAAGGTGCCGAAGAAGAGGAAGAAGCGGGTCGCAACTCCTTCCTTCCCTCGGAATCTTGATTCCGTTACTTGGTGGTTAGTTTCCATCTCTCTCTCTCTTGATATTCTAGTCGTGCCTTTGGAAAATCTAGTAGTTCTTGTCGGCACGAAACTCGTGGCTTTCCGAAGTCATCCCGAAGAAAACTCGGCGTGGACGCGAATAGAGGCGGAGCTTCCAAGGGACGCTACGGTTGGATCTCGTCCGTTTCTACAAGTTACGCGAGGTATTAAGTAAATTAGTTTACTTTTGCAAAAATTTAAATGTATGATCATGTCTCCACAACGTAAGGTTGCATGCTAGATACGTGGTTAAAATAATTTGAGAAATTATTTATGCTAAAACTTCCGCTGCACGTAATAAAATTTTAAAAATTACGAACTCGTATCCATGTCAACATGCACCCGGTCCCAACAATCTCCCTATAGGATTGTTTTTGGTAAGGCTTGCCATTTACCAGTGGAGGTGGAACACAAGGCTTATTGGGCAGTTAAAGCTTGCAACATGGACTTAGAAAAATCTGGGCAAGAAAGGAAGCTGCACCTACAAGAGCTCGAGGAGCTAAGATTGGAAGCCTACGAGAGTTCACGCATATATAAAGAAAAGACCAAGGCTTTCCATGATAAGAACATTTTGTGAAAAGAGTTTCATGTGGGAGAAAAGGTGCTTTTGTTCAGATCTAGACTAAAGTGGCATCCAGGTAAGTTGAAGTCTAGGTGGGAGGGTCCTTTTGTTGTTACTAATGTGTTTCCCTTTGGTGCTATTGAGATACAGGATATGACGGGCACCACCTTCAAGGTGAATGGACATCAATTGAAGCATTATCACGAAGGAATGCAGGGAACAAGGATGGAGAGTATGGACTTGTACCAAGCAATCTACCCAACTTAGAGGGGAGTCCGTTCTTTGTTTTTGTCCTTTTTGTACATACATTTTAATTTTCATGCAATTTGCTTTGTTAGTTGTAAGTAGCACTTCTCTTAAGTTTTACCTATGCATTGGAGGAATCATGAAGTGAGGAAATTATTTAGATCATTGGGTCATCGATATCATGCCTTAGTTAGTTCTCAACTTGCATATAGTTATTTGTTGGTAGAAGATTCTAATATTGGATTGAGCATGATTGATATTATTCCTAGAGAGGACCACTTGTTGCTTACCATAGATAATTTTATGTGTGATGAACATTCATGCTTTGGAACTTTAGAACTTGCTCATTTCCTTTTTAGAATCATAGAGGCATATGATACATGAAATGGTAGAGCTATTCATCATAATCTTTGCTAGTCTTCTTTTCATTTGCACAATCATCCTCCCCTTTTGCTATTTTTGCTCTATTCTTTTCCTCTTAAGTTGATTAAGGACTTGATGAATTAGTTGCTTGAGATGGACAAAATCTTAGGTGTGGGCAAAAAGGAATCGACCTTGGATGAAATGAGTTCAATGTTGACATGAAGGTAGTGAACAACTCAAAGAATGGAGTTGTGAAGTTTGAATTCCAACTCTACATGATATGAGAATGCGCAAGAGTCTCTTGGATTTGATTTGGACCTAGAATGAGGAATTTGAAGGCTTCAAAGCTAAATGCAAGGTAGTCTCCAAGAACTATGTAGTGTCTTTATTTACATTCGAAAAAAAAACAGAAAAAAAAGAAAAAAAAGAAAAAAAAGAAGAAGAAGAAAAAAAACAACAGAACAAAACAAAGAAAAAAAAAGAAAAAAAAACAAAATGAAAGGAATGCAGTTCAAGTTCTTGGAGTCATCCTTTGATTCACTTTCAAATTCCAAAATGTTGGTTTGAGTATGAGTTACTGAATGATCCTCTGATTTCTAAATTGATGTAGAAGGTCTTCAATGTTATGTGATGTGTCACAAATGTATTGGATTATTCCAGAAATAGGGGGTTGCTGCATTCAAAGAGCACACAGAAATACCTTCATTATCATAGGGCATTGTCCTACCTTATATTTTCCTGATGAACTTGCAGAAACTTTGCAGAACTTTACGAGTTTGGAATCTTCAAGGCTGCTAGTAACATTTGGAAGAGTTGCTGGATTGGTTAGATTTCTGAATTTGAAGTGGTGAACGAAGGAGCCAATTGAATTTAAGGATGAGTTAGTGATGAAAAGGAGAAGAAATTAAGGAAATGACAGTTTCAGAATTTGCGAATTCATCCTAATCAGACTCTGATCGGTCTCCAGACCGATCAGGATCATACCAGTCCAGTCTCTGGACCGATCAGAGGCAATCCAGTATGTTCAGAGTCAAGCCTGTCCGATCACTAGTCCGATCAGTCTTTGGATGATTGGTCTACGGACCGATCAAACGAAGCTGGCACAGAATGGAGCAGCACATTTAGTGTAGTTTTTCATCAGTCCACTCAGATAGAATCAATCCGACCAGAGGTGTTTGCTTAAATGGGGCGATAAGATGAGTTCATATGCAAGCTCACTAATTCATCAAGTTCTAGCAACTCATGTCTCCTTTTTCTTTGCTCCACTGAATTCTTCACTTAGTAAAATAGTTTTTCTTCTTGTGTACTTTCCTTACAGCTTTATCTCCTATGTTAATAAGCTCTACTTATTGTATGTGTCAAATGCATTCTCTTGGTGAAAATTAGGGGGTGAGCAAGCTTATGATAGTGAAGAGGCATGATGATTCTTGAGTGGAACTCCACTATTTATTGAGTTTTGAGAGTTAGGGCTAGTCCTATGAGAGTTTCATACTTGATCTATTGACTTGGATGAATTCACCATTACCAATTAGCTAGTGTGAGATTGGAATTGATGTGGACTTGGTTCCAAAAGACTTGATGATCTTGAATAATTACCACTATGTGTTCCTCCATGCTAGGTAAACTTGCTTGAGTCAATAAACTTGGTTTTCTCTTTTAGCTCGAGACGTGCAAAGAGTAGGTGTGGGGGAGTGATAATTAGCAATTTGATCGATAAATTTTGTGCCATTAGTGGGGAAATTTGGGGCTTTGGGGAGTATTTGTTTATGAAATAATGCATAATTATTAATAGGATATATTTTCATTGGTTAATTAATTTTCTTGCATTTTCACACTCATATTTCATTCTATTGAATTTTTGGACAGCTTGTGCATCATCGGATCAAAAGGGGCACATCTGGGGAGAAGATTGTTAGTGAGAGCCCTAGAGCCAATCATATGATGATCACTTTTTGGACTCATTGTATCATATTCTTGTATATATATTTCTTATATATAAAGACATTTCTTATGGTTATTGTACTTATGTGTATTGGTGCCAAATAACTTAGTATAATAACGTCCTTGAGTAGAAGGTTCTTATCTATATCAATCGATTAGTTGAATCGATAGTGAGATGATATAGAGAACACTACTCTTAATTATTCCTAGTCAAGTATTAACATTCAAGGACAATGTTAATGCATAGAGACTAGCATGTAGGTCAACATGATGACTTGATCTCACAAGTCATGGATATGAGATATCAAGTTGACACATGGGTATACATTAGAGAATGTATACTGAATGGCCCGCCATGAGAAAGTATCATGGATCGTTATATGAGTGTCATATACATTATCATGTGACTATTAGTATGACTATTAGTCCTTAGACCTGAAGTCGTCATAGTTCCCTACATAAGGAGTTATGTACTTTGGTTTCGTCAAACGTCACCCGTAACTGGGTGGACTATAAAGGCGATTACTGGGTATGTAACAAATTATGCGGAGGGATGTGAGTGATGTAGATGGGATCTATCCCTCCTATATGACGGGAGAGATATGGTAGTCTTGATAGAGTGAGATCACTAAGTGCATGGTCATGCCCAAATAAGGCAATATGAGATATTGAGCTTATTTGATTATAGTGAGTTTACTTGGAGTTCAAGACACATAGATTGATTTAAGGATAACACGGTCTATGCCTCATGAAAGATTAATCTAGATATTGCGGATAGAAGGACGTTGTCACATATTGTGATGGTCACAATTATTAGTCACAATGATGATGTTGGATCTCGACATTCTTGTAACTTGGGTAGCAATGATGTGTTGCTAGATACCTCTCATTGCTTATGTCCTTAAATAGGTTTAAGGGCATTGCCAACGTTACAAGAACCTATAGGGTCACACACATAGAGCAATAGATGGAGAATAAGTCCATATGATGGACCGAGAGTAATGAAGTCAAAGTTTGACTTTGGCTAAATATGGAAAGTCCATAAAAGGCAAATTTGACTTGACTCAAATTAGACAACTTGAGTTGGACTCGAGTTTGATCTAAGTGTTGGATGAATCTAATCATGGGAGAATAATGAAGTCAAAGTTTGACTTTGGCTAAATATGGAAAGTCCATAAAAGGCAAGTTTGACTTGACTCAAATTAGACAACTTGAGTTGGACTCGAGTTTGATCCAAGTGTTGGATGAATCTAATCATGGGAGAATAATGAAGTCAAAGTTTGACTTTGGCTAAATATGGAAAGTCCATAAGAGGCAAGTTTGACTTGACTCAAGCCACATCACCTTGACTTGACCAAGTGATGACTTGGCATCATCATCAAGGCGAAGTAACCTCCCCATTTGAATTTTGAATTCAAATGGGGGGTTACCTAAGATGGTGGCCGGCCACTTAAACACACAAAGATGATTCTTTTGTGGGTGGTTGATTGATTCTTCTCCCAACTTGGTTTTTGTTCTTGCTCTCCCTCTCCTCTCATCTTGCCGAGACCCCAAGGAGTGCTAGCACACTTTTGGGCTCTCCTCTCCACTCTCTTGCTTGTGTGGATACTTCTAGAGGGTTGCTACTTTGCATCCTTGAGATCCGACACCAACCGAGGAGCGAGCGGGAATTGCGGGGCACACATCGAAGGTAGTTTTCTCTTCTCTAATAGATCTAGGTTGTAGATCGGTTTTGAAGCATGTAAATGAGCACTCGTAATTTTTTGAAATGGGTTTCTTCGCTCGGATCCTTTCTATTGGGGCTTTCGGGGTTTCCGCGATGCGAAAAAGCGGTTTTCGCGGCCGGAAAAACCCTACAATGGTATCAGAGCCACGAGCAAAGCTTGTGCTCGTTTTGGTTTTTATTTTTTTTGTATTAGATACAAAATTTAGATAATTTTATGCTTCTGTAATTTTTCATGAATTTTACGATTTTTGAGTATTTTTCTCGTAGAGGCAATGCGACGAGTGCGAAGCACTTGTAGACTTTGCCACCGAGAAAAACTTCTCCGAAATGGCAAATTTTGCCCAAATGGATTTTGGGACAGCGGGTAAAGGCGCTGTATAATCGCAAGAAGACACTCGTGAAGGTTATTTCACGAGTAGGGGTGCTGCCCCTAACCCCGCAAGGGGCCTTGTCTCGCGATTACGCCCGAAACTCGCTTACCGGGACCGTCGCGGAGTTGTGACTCGAAAAATTCTAAAAATCAGTAGAAAAATTATATAAAATCTGTAAAATTACATAATTTTGAATTATGTACAGTAGTGTGATGGTCATGGCCCGAAACCCAATTTTTAATAAGATTAACATTGTGTTGTAATTCATAATACGGCCTGCGCGCCGTTTTTGTACATGTGCGTGTTGTATTGTGTTTGCGACCTGCGTGTCGGCTTTTAATATTTTATTTCTGTTGTATTTCATATTTAGACACGAATGTAACTCGAGTATAAAATTTGTAATGTACAAAAGTGAAGACGACGGAAATTCCGGAGAACTTGGACTCGGGAGAACTAGCCGACAACACCAAGACGGTCAAGAGGAAGCGCTTAGAGAAGCCGCTAGACCTAGGTTGACCATCGGATCCTCTCATTGGCTTGAGAGGGTCTTAGCAGGGCCATGACCAAGTCACTTATATTTATTTTTATTATTGCTATGCTTGTGATGTATATGATGCATGATAATGTAGAATAGTAAAAATAAACTTAAGTGTATGAGATGCACAAGTAATGTGGGAACCACATTTGATGTGCACTTAATACACATTTAGGATTAAATTAGATTTCATAAATTCCTAGATGTGATGCACATCCTCGATTAGATTATATCTAAAATCGAATCAACTCGTAAACGCCTACCGGGTCCTGATACCCATCACTACCTCGATCATATGCGCTTGTCGATTCTGCCAAAGCAGAGCAACGCATTTAATCTTGGTAGGATGCGGACGGACAACCTTGGTCCCGCCTATCACGGCTCGGGTTAGATCGAGCTTAATCAGATTGAGTAACTAGTTAACTCAATTGGATCGAGTAAAGCTATAGGCGTATTCCAATAGTTGGAAAGGGTAGGACAAAATCACCGTTTTAAATAGTCTTGAGCGATTTAGCCAAAGCTAACTCAAGATTATTCGTAAACGTTAAATCCTCATCCTATAAACAAGAGTTGCATAGAGATGTAATTGATAAATTAGTTATCTACCGATCATACTAAGTCTTGGGCGATTTAGCCAAAGCTAACTCAAGGCATAGTATGATGTGGATCTTGTCCCACATAAATTATAGTAAATTGGTACGGATCTAGTAGTGTGGTTTGACCACTCCAATGACTTGATTCCACCATAATTCCTATAATTTAGTGGGAGCATCATTTAATTAAAGGCCTAATTAGATGATTACTAGAATATGATATTTATTCTCTGCATTTATCTGTTGTAGATTGTCATGTCTTCAAACGCAAATACCCTCTCTCTGCGATCTGTCCTTGAGAAGGACAAGCTCATTGGAGCTAATTTCCTGGACTGGCACAGGAACTTGAGGATAGTCCTCAAACAGGAACGTAAGCTGTACGTTCTAGAGCAAGCAGTTCCTGAAGCACCACCACCCTCAGCCATCCGTAGCGTTAGAGATGCTCATCAGAAGCATCAAGACGACGCGTTAGACGTGTCGTGCCTAATGCTATGCTGCATGTCCTCTGAGCTTCAGAAGCAACACGAGAACATGAATGCTTACGATATGATTGGCCACCTCAAGCAATTATATCAAGGGCAGGCAAGGCATGAGCGGTTCGAAGTGACTCAGGCCCTCTTTTTATGCAAGATGAAAGAGGGAACCCCAGTAGGAACTCACATACTCCAGATGATTGGGTACCTCGAGAACCTCGATAGACTAGGGTTTCCCTTGGGCCAAGAGCTGACTACCGACCTGATTCTGCAATCGTTGCCGCCAGGTTACCGTCAATTCGTCATGAATTACAACATGAACGAATTAGACAAACCACTTCCCGAGATACTCAACATGTTAAGAACTGCTGAGCCTAATCTCACCAAGCCTAGTACCGTCCTGATGGTACAGAAGGGCAAAGGCAAGGGTAAGTGGAAGCCCAAAGGTAAGGGTAAGACCCAAACCAAGGGCAAAGCCAGCTCTGCAGCACTTAAACCCAAGGGTGGGGTGCAGAAGGATGCCACCTGTTTCCATTGCGGTGAGAAAGGGCATTGGAAAAGAAACTGCAAGATCTACCTGGAGGATCTTAAGAAGAAGAGAAGCGAGCCTTCTACTTCAGGTATATATGTTATAGAAGTCAACCTTTCTATTTCTACATCATGGGTATTAGATACTGGATGTGCTTCTCACATTTGTACCAATGTACAGGGGCTGAGAAATAGCAGGACATTGGCAAAGGGCGAGGTGGACCTACGAGTAGGCAATGGAGCACGAGTTGCTGCTGTTGCTGTAGGAACTTATTTTCTATCTCTGCCCTCTGGGCTTGTACTGGAACTAGATGATTGTTGTTATGTACCTGCACTTACTTAGAACATAATTTCTGTTTCCTGTCTAGACAAGAAAGGCTTCTCATTTATAATTAAGAACAAATGTTGTTCAGTCTATTTAAATGAAATGTTCTATTATAGTGCAAATCTTATCAACGGACTCTACATTCTAGACTTAGAACGCCCTATCTATAATGTAAGTACCAAGTGGTTGAGATCAAATGAGTTGAACCCAACCTATCTCTGGCACTGTCGCTTAGGCCACATAAATGAGAGTCGTTTGTCCCAGCTCCATAAGGATGGATTGCTGGATTCATTTGATTTTGAATCATATGAGACATGCGAGTCATGCCTTCTAGGCAAGATGACTAAGACTCCCTTTAGTGGACATAGCGAGAGGGCAACAGATTTGTTAGGACTCATACATTCTGATGTATGTGGCCCTTTCAATGTTGCTGCTCGAGGTGGTTATAGATACTTCATCACATTTACTAATGATTTCAGTAGATATGGTTATGTGTACTTGATGACACATAAGACAGAGTCCTTTGAAAAGTTCAAAGAATTCAGAAATGAAGTACAAAACCAACTCGGCAAGAGTATTAAAATACTTCGATCAGATCGAGGTGGAGAATACTTGAGCCATGAGTTTCGTGACTATTTAGCTGAGTGTGGGATTCTATCTCAACTCACTCCTCCTGGGACACCACAGTGGAATGGTGTATCCGAAAGGAGGAATCGTACCTTATTAGATATGGTACGATCTATGATGAGTCACGCAGATCTTCCTATATCCTTTTGGGGATATGCTCTAGACACGGCAGCGTTCACACTTAACCATGTTCCATCAAAGGCGGTCATGAAGACACCATATACGATATGGACTGGGAGGAGTCCCAAGATGTCTTTCATGAGGGTTTGGGGTTGTGAGGCTTACATTAGACGTCAAGTCTCAGACAAACTGGGACCCAAGTCTGATAAGTGCTATTTCGTGGGATATCCCAAGAAAACTAAGGGATATTACTTCTACATTCCCAGTCAACACAAAGTGTTTGTTGCTAAGACTGGGGTCTTTCTAGAAAGGGACTTTGTTTCTAGAAAGACTAGTGGGAGTTCGTTTGATCTTGAAGAAGTTCAAGACAACGACCATAGCACTGAGCCCTTGATGGATACTGAACAGGAACCACAAGAAGTTGTGGATGAGATTGTTACACAAGAAGTTGTGGAACAACAACCTGTTCAGGTAGACCTACCTCTTCGCAGGTCTGATAGGGTACGTCGTCAGCCTGAGAGATATTCATTTCCCTTGCCTGACCATGATGACGTTATGATCATTGAGAATGAGCCTACCACCTATCAGGAAGCTGTGATGAGCCCAGATTCTGAGTCATGGCTGGAAGCCATGAGATCCGAAATGGAATCCATGTACACTAACCAAGTTTGGACCTTGGTTGATCCACCTGAAGGGGTCAAACCCATTGGGTGTAAGTGGGTCTTTAAGAGAAAGCCTCACATGGATGGACTTACTCATACCTATAAGGGTAGACTGGTAGCTAAAGGTTTCAAGCAAATTCATGGTATTGACTATGATGAAACTTTTTCTCCAGTAGCGATGTTTAAGTCCATTCGGATCATGCTTGCTATTGCAGCCTACCACGATTATGAGATCTGGCAGATGGATGTCAAGACAGCGTTTCTGAATGGAAACCTCCTCGAGGATGTGTACATGACACAGCCTGAGGGTTTTGTAGATCCACAGCATACTGGCAGAGTATGCAAGCTGCATAGGGCCATTTATGGTCTAAAGTAAGCTTCTCGGAGCTGGAATCTTCGATTCGATGATGCGATCAAACAGTTTGGTTTCATCAAGAACAAAGATGAACCTTGTGTCTACAAGATGGTTAGTGGGAGCACAGTAGTCTTCCTAGTCTTGTATGTGGATGACATACTACTCATTGGGAACAACATCCCTTCGCTACAGTCTGTGAAGACTTGGTTGGGGACTTGTTTCGCAATGAAGGACTTAGGTGAAGCAGCCTGCATTCTAGGCATTAAGATCTATAGAGATAGATCTAAGAGATTGCTTGGCCTAAGTCAGAGTACATACATCGATACGGTATTACACCGTTTTGCCATGCAGAATTCCAAGAAGGGAAATCTGCCAATGTCACATGGCGTGAGTCTTTCGAAGACTCAAGGTCCCTCTTCTAGAG
>JAGFNQ010003175.1:417649-444721 GCA_024364735.1 Boesenbergia rotunda | reverse complement strand
ACAGTCATAATCTTTGACCAACTCTAGCCACCTGCGCTGCCTCATATTCAGATCTTTCTGAGTGAAGAAGTACTTCAAACTCTGATGGTCTGTGAAGATTCTGCACTGCACTCCATACAGGTAATGTCTCCAAGCTTCAGTGCAAAACCACAGCTGCTAGCTCAAGGTCATGCGTAGGATAATTCTTCTCGTAGTCCTTGAGCTGTCTGGAGGCATACGCTATTACTTTACCATCTTGCATGAGGACAGCTCCAAGGCCCATCTTGGATGCATCACTGTAGATGTCGAAGGCCTTGTCACTCTCTGGAACAGTCAGGATGGGAGCACTGGTCAGTCTCTTCTTCAGCTCTAGAAAACTGTACTCGCATTTATCTGACCATTCAAACTTCTTGTTCTTTCTGGTCAAAGCTGTGAGTGGAGAGGCTATCCTGGAAAAGTCCTCCACAAATTTTCTGTAATATCCTGCCAGGCCTAAGAAGCTTCTGATCTCACTGGCACTCTTGGGTCTACACCAGTTGCTGACTGCTTCTATCTTGGCTGGATCAACTTGAATGCCTTCTTTGGATACAATGTGACCTAGAAAGGTCACCTGATTTAGCCAAAACTCACACTTTGAGAATTTTGCATAGAGCTTCTCCTGCTGAAGGATCTGCAGCACTATCCTCAAGTGTGTAGCATGGTCCTCTGGAGTCTGTGAGTATATGAGAATATCATCAATAAACACAATGACGAATTTATCGAGATACTCCCTAAAGATGTGGTTCATCAGCTCCATGAAGACTGCTGGAGCATTGGTTACTCCAAAAGGCATCACTACAAATTCGTAGTGGCCGTATCTTGTTCTGAAGGCCGTCCTGGGATGTCACTTTCTTTAACCTTTAGCTGATGATACCCAGAACGTAGGTCTATCTTCGAGAACACTGTAGCCCCTTTGAGTGATCAAATAAATCATCTATTCTAGGAAGGGGTACTTGTTCTTGATGGTCACCTTGTTCAGAGCTCTGTAGTCTATGCACAGACGCATAGACCCATCCTTCTTCTTACGAAAAGTACAGGAGCTCCCCAGGGTGAATGACTCGGGCGAATGAAGCCCTTGTCTAGTAGTTCCTGGAGTTGCTCTTGTAATTCCTTCAACTCTGCTGGAGACATACGATATGGGGCCTTCGAGACCGGACCGGTACCAGGCACTAGCTCGATCTCGAATTCCACTTCTCTATTGGGAGGTAGTCCAGGTAATTCTTCTGGGAACACTTCTGGATATTCGCAAACTACCCGTACATCCTCCTGCTTAAGTTCTTTCTTTGCTTCTGAGTCCACTATGTGTGCAAGAAAACCAGCACACCCTTGCTCTAGCATCTGGTGGGCTGCCAAGGCTGAGAGAAATTTCTGAGTCTTCCTCCTTGGGGCTCCCTGAAATTCGAATGGTGGTTCTCCCTCTGGGCTGAAAACCACCTTCCTTCTACGGCAGTCCACTGAAGCGCTGTACTTACTGAGGAAATCCATGCCCAGTATGATGTCGAAGTCCTGCATCGCAAGAACTATCAGATCGACATATAGCTCTCGGTCTGAAATCTTGATTGGCACAGCCCGGAGCCTCTGGGTGGACTCCATGATTTCCCCTGAAGGGAGAGTTGTTAGGAATCTGGATTCCCAACTCTCTGTAGGCACCTGTAACTTACTAGAAAAAGGTACTGATACGAAAGAATGGGTCGCCCCAGTGTCAAACAGTGTAGTAGCTAAATGCTGTAAAATAACTATTTGACCTGTTACGACCGTGGAGGCGCTGGCAGCTTCTTCCTTCGTGAGGGAAAAGACTCTGGCATTGGTTGGAACTGGTGCTGCTTCCAACCCTCTCTGACTGATCTGAGGTCCCTCCAGTATAGTAGGCATGTAGTGTAACTGAGGCTTGCCTCCATGCTGTACGGACTGCTGAGGAAGTACCTTAAACTTGTTTGGGCAGTCTCTGGATCTGTGTCCCTCTTGTCCACATGAGTAGCATCCAGTTGCACCCAAAAGGCACGCTCCTGGATGGGTCCTCCCACACTTAGGACAAGGTGGATACCTAGCTTGCTTGTTCTCTGAGTTTCCTTTTTGGCTGCCAGGCCACTGCTTCCTTTTGTGGTTCTTATTCTTCCAGTTCTGGTTATTTGGCTGAGGCTTCTGTCCTCCTATTGTCTTGTTCTCAGTCAGGACTGGCTTCTGCTGTGCTTGCTGTGCCTTGATGTTATTCAGGTAGTGCTCTGAGATTAGAGCACTACTGACTAACTCCTCGCTGGTCTGGGGTCGGTGCATCCCGCTGTTCACGTTGAGTGCTATCTCCGGGTTTAGCATGCGAAGCATCAGTCTGACTCGCTCCTTCTCTGTGCTGACTAGCTCTGGGCAGAGGCGAGCTAGTCTGTTGAACTTTGCAACTGCTTCTCCCACTGGTAGGCTACCCTGTCTGAACTCCATAAAGTCCTCGAAGTGCTTGTTGGTGACCTTCATGTGGAAGAATTCCTCATAGAACTCGTGCTCAAAATCTGCCCAGCTCATCTGGTTGACTATCTTCTTACTCTTGACTCGCTCCCACCACATACGAGCATCTCCAGTTAGGCAGAAGGAGGCACATTTGACCTTCTCAACCTCTGGCCAGTCAAGAAGCTCCATTGTGCTCTCTAAAGTCTTGAACCAAGCCTGGGCATCCCAGGGCTCAGTCGTGCCTGAGAAGCTTTCGGGTTTCAGCCTCTGCCACTGGACGAGGTATGCTTCTTGTCTTCGGTTCACGGCAGGGGTCTCCTGTGCGACTGGTGGAACTTCAGCCACCACTGGAGTTCCCACTCCTGCTGTGGGTGGTGTAGGGGGCACTGGGTGCTGATTCGCCATCAGTGTGGCGATGGTCTTCTGTTGTTCTGTAATCTGGGCTTGCATTTGAGCAATGACTGCCATCAGGTTTGGCTGTTCTGTGCCAGGCTCACTGTTATCTTGAAATGGAGTTCTGTTATTAGCATTAGGAGCTCGACCTCTTCTTGCCATCTAATAAGGCATAAGGGAACAAGAAATCACTATTACATCTCTAGATATAAACTTATCTTCTTACATAGAAATCTGATATCCATTCTAGGGATTAAACATGATTCCGTGATACTAAGGGATTAAACATGCTTCCTTGTTCTATGCACATGTGAGTAGTACTTAAGCATTCCTCTATACTGCAATTAAATAAAGGAGCAATGAAAAAAAACTGAAACTTAAAGCTTTCTTACTTGAAGACGGCAAGGTTGATGCTGATGTGTGTGTGATGCTGGAGAATGGGACCTGCTCTGATACCAACTGTAGCGACCCGCCTTCTCTTTACCTTAGACGGATCGTTACTTATCTCTACTTCTTGACTTCTATACATGACTAAAGAAAATTGCAGAAATCTTTTTTTTTTTTAAACTTTAAAATTCATCTAACAATTATGTTCTAAATTAAGCAATCATGTATAATAATACCATGTCATACTCTCTTCTCAATCCCATAGCCAATACCCATCGAAAACAACCTTACCCCTCTTAAACAGCCTGTATCAGTCGACTGATGACGTGGCAGTCGACTGATACGGCTGTAATCTGTTTTACAGATTTCGGCCCTTGCTGTCCAAGGCCACCATTCCTTCAATTTCGAGCCATATCAAACTACGACATCATTTCTATACTCCATATCAGTTTCCTAAACGATTTAGCCATTCAAACGAATTCATAAACTTGAATTTAGGACTTTTATGGAATAAAACAAACTACACAAGTTTATATAAACTTTAACAATAGAGTTTGTACCAATCTTGACTTCTAACCATTTAAACTCATCATACAAAGTTCTATAACATCACTAAGGCATTATGGAATGAGAAAGCAACTTTTCTAGACATACTTAAGTAATAAAACTTGATTCGAAAGGGAAATTGATACTATCTTGGCACAAACACCTTTTTCTCTAACAAAGTATCAATATTTCTAACTACTCACTTTTCTACTTATCCAATGCAATCATAAAAGTATATAAGCTAAATGAAATGACATGGAATCTTTACTCTAAGCAATTGAGCATGTAAAACTATCCAAAACTCAAATACTCTATAATCTCCATAAGCAAGAACTTGAAATTTGAATAAACTTAAACATTGCAATTCAAATAACTAAATAGTCTCGTCTCAAAGATCTCTCCATAATCAGCCACCACACACACTTTGCTCAGCACCGCCTCGTCGCCTTCCTTCAGAATTGCTTGCCTTTACCTTTATCTGCAATAAGAGGAAATGCATCTATAAGCAAAAGTTTAGTAAGTACTATCTAGCTCACAAAAACTCGAAATATGCAAACATGCTTCTAGAACAATTTGGAAATCATATGAGATACTAATATGCTTGAAAGAAATCTAAGAACATGTGTAACTCAAAACATGCATACTCAAGCAATAAATAATCTCAATCTACTTTTCTTGGCTCAACTTGAAACTTTAGCTATTCTTTAACTTTTGAAATCTTTCTTAAACTTTAGGAAACTTTGCTAAAGCATATACTTAAAAATAATAATCACTTGGATCCACTGAAGACGTAAGTACCATCTGATGCGCGTTCCCTAAAAGGTTGGGGTAGCGAGCCACCAATCCTAATAGAGCAGACCTTGGTCTACCAGGGCCAAGACCTTGGAATTGGACACCTGGATTTCTTTAACGACGCCCTTGGACGCCGGGTACTGGCCTTATAAAATAAAATAGCTTTTCTTTCTTTTCTTTCTTATCTGTAAATGCCTTGGCATTTTCTGGAGCACCTTGCGTGCTAAAATCCCTAAGTCTTGACTTTTGGGGATTTTCTTAAGGCCTTGGCCTTTTCTTTTCTTATCTTTATCTTCTCTTTTCTTTTCTCATAGCTTTTCTTGGTCCCTAATCTCATATAGGACACTCAATAAAATATATAAGCATATAATGAACTAAGATCACATGCAAAAACTAAAAACTAAAAGAAATATCTCTTTTAAGAACTTTTAAAGGAAATTCTCACGGAAAAACCGCCTCTTACTGCAGGTGAGCAGTACTTACATTGATATCTTGGACTTACAACCAAGATTGAGGTCTAGGACTCGGGAGAAACTCGAGATCTCGAAGAATTCTTCACGTCTACGCGTTCCTCTCGTCGCGGGGATCTCGAATATAGTATTATCTCTTAGAGAAAGGGTCTCGGCCGGCCCTCTTGGCTTGGTGTTGGTGTCGCCCAAGAGAGGAGAGGGAGAGGAGGGGTCGACGCAGGTTAGGGGAAGGAGAGGGTTTGAGAGAAAATAAAACTTCTCCCTTTAATTAGCTATTTATACTTAAGGGTCGGATTAACTTAACTACAGCTTAAGTATTTGTCCTTCTTTCCTTTTCTGTGCTTGATACCTAGCCCAGCTGGCCGCGCGCTCCCTTGGTCTCGTGGTGGTCGCAGGTTCGATCTCCAGCTGCCCTTAATTAGATTTTTCCATTTTTGGTTTTCTTTTTCCTTTTTCTTTTTCTTTTTCCAAAAATACCAAACGGACTCGGAAAATTCCATAAAAATACTCTAAAAATTCCTAAAAATATCTAGAATATTTCTAAACCATTTCTAAATAATTCTAAGGACTTTAAGAACTAAAAATGGAAATTTTGGGGCGTTACAGCCGAGAAGCGAATCCAAGGAATTCAACTTTCAGAAGACGAAGTCGAAGAATTTGATACCGAAGGAACAAATACAACGGGAATGGGAGGAAATGAAAATGAGTGAGAAAGGGTAAAAATGTAAAAGAACTACGTGAGCTTTGATTCCTCTACACCCTAAGGGGATACGTAGGCAACTTATATAAGTGCAATCCCTTTTTTTAATAATTTTTTTAATTTAATTTTTTATTTTTTTTAATATTATAATCTTGAACCGTGACGAACCGTGAACCGAACCGTGAATCGGCGGTTCCAAACTGTGAACCGTAACCGGCTTGGGCGGTTAAGGTTAAGGGTCGACCTCCCACGAACCGTCGAACCAGCGGTTCCAAACCGTTAAACCGTCAGTTCCGAACCGTGGTCGGGTCTATGAAGATGGTAGGAAGGATGGCGGCGATAAGATCTTCCTCGGTCATAGAGCGAGAAAAAGGACGAAGAAGCTTCCACCAACAACCGGCCTTCTCTTCGATCAACGCTTCATCTGGGTCTATCTCCTTTTCATTGTAAATTTGATCATTAGTCAACTTAGTCTCGCCTTTAATTTGAGATCGAGATTCTTCTTCAACTATTGCATCTTCCACTAATGATTTTTTGGATATCAACAAACTCTCACGAACAGTTAAAGTTGACCATCACCATAAAGCAACAAGAAGGAAGATCGTCCTCTAGGTCTTTCCAAAATAAGAAAAATTTATATAATAACAAAGAATTATTTCTCTTATAGCTAAACACATGTTTATATAGACTTTAAGCTCTAAAATCTAAATTAAGGAAAGAAATCCTAATATATAAACTACAATTCTTATTTTGTAAAGAAAGAAAAGAAATTATAAAAAGAAAGAAAAAATATTAACAGACCAACAATCTTAAAAATCCTAAACATACACAAAATATAAAAATGGAAATGATAAAAAAACCTAAAATACCAAAAATTTCTTAAATATCAAAAAATAAAAATTACCAAAAAATTATTAAAAATCTTTAAATCCTCCTGCATCATAAGATGTGCATGGCAACTGGCATATCTAAACACATCTGGACGTCGATCATATTCGACATGAATAATATTTGTCCCCATCAGGATGTCCAGTTGGCTAAAAGGTCATAGATTTGCTACAATGGGACAGAGATCAATTCTCGATGGGCGCATATGTTAATCTAAGCATGAAATTCTAAACGTAATTTAAGATATTGAATCTACATTTATAAAAACGGTAAACACTTACAGCGATTCACGCTCCCCCTTCGTTGTTCTTCGCGCTTGTCGTCGGAAGAACGATCATAGAATTGGAAAGTTCTTCCCCTCTCGGTATCACGAACCAAATCCCTCGAACTATGGGCGATCTCCTCTTCTCAGAGTTTTTCTCACTTGCTCTTGCTTCCCTTTCTTGCACTTGAATGAAGCCCCTTACCCTCTCCTTATATAGGAGAGGAAAAGGGGGGTAGAAGTGGTGGAGAGGGAGGGGGCAACAAACCCCACTCCCTGCAGCGTGTGCAATAACTGCACACGCTGCAGCGTGTGCAGTTATCGCACACGCTGCCCACTTCCTACATCTCCCACTCATACAAGTCAAGTCACATAGACAATACAAGAATCAGGTCACAAAGACCATATAGTCACATAGACTAACACAAGAATCAGGTCACTAAACTCATATAGTCACATAGACTAATAGATCATCCAAATCATACTTTTAGGGAAAATGATTCGTGCAACAGCAAGCATACTGAGCAATCATTGCTAAGAAAGTTGTGACACTTAACTTAGCTGCTCTCTGAGCGATCAATACCAAGAAAGTTATTACACTTTACTTAGTCGCTCTATCACATGAATCAGAGACATCAATCACTTGCTTTTACCCCAGATTAAATTATTTACATCAATATGAACATCTCTAATCCCTCATCATGACAATTAAGTCAAGAACATGTTCAGTATTTCCATTCAATACTATTATTCACAATCATATTTTAAGTACTCAACAAAAAATATAATTGGTCGACCAGTGAATAAATGTCAATGATGTAAATCTCTCTTAATCTTCCTTTATAGCTAGAATCTCTTCATTCTAATCAGTTGCTTTCCTAGTTATGCTCCGTAGACCGAATCATCCATAGTCAATAGGACACATGCTAAAGTAGCATACACTGATTAGAATTTCAAGCAAACAGCTAAATAGTCACTTAGGGTAAAACTGAGATTAACTTATAACCTCAAGGATCTCACATAGTAAGGAAGCAGGGATCAATTCTCTTACAACCCGTATTGTCGCTATAACACATGTGGTATGAAACACATGCTACGATGTTTCTCTCTTTAACACATAAAGAGTGCATGTTTTTCTTCTAAAATTAACATCGTACAGATTTCGATCTAGACATACCCAATGTCTAATCCTGAATTCAACCTATGAACTCCAATCTGGCTACAAGCAGGCTCAGTAAATGGTGGGAACATTTACTTCGATTATTACATTAAATAATCTCATCTTGATACAAAATCAAGGCGACCTCAACTTACGAGTATGTCTCTATTCACAGCTACTCAAGCTGCCCCATAAGTAATGATCTTACCTCTATTTATACTCAACAAATAGAGATGATTGTCCATGTGAGTGGACCAATCTCAACCTGCCAACATGTTTATCGAGACTTTATTCAAAATGTAACACCAATACATACACTGAATAAATCATGGCACTTTCATATATAATGAATTTGTCTGTACATTGTGTTACATTTTTCGAAGTCCCATGGACTTCACATATCCAAGAAATGACTCTTTAGTCAATGGCTTAGTAAAAGGATCTGCAAGCATAGCACGTGTAGGGATATACTCAAGAACTACCTTTTTCTTGTCAACAATATCCCTTACATAATTATATTTAATTTCTATGTGCTTGCCTTTACTGTGATATTTGGGATCCTTGGAAAAAGCTATTGCAGCTTGATTGTCACAATACAATGTAACGGGACTCCCACTATCCTCAGCAATCTTCAAATGCTTCAGAAACCTTCTTAACCAGACAGCTTCTTGTACAGCCGCTGCACAAGCCACATATTCGGCTTCCATTGTCGACAGTGCTACACAAGCCTGTTTCTTGCTATTCCATGAGATGGCGCCACCATTCAGCAAGAATGCATAACCCGATGTGGATTTTCTGTCATCAAGATCTCCTGCCCAATCTGCATCTGTGTAGCCCTTCAGGCTCAACTTTGATCCTTGGAAGCAAAGACAATAATCTGCCGTCCCTTTGAGATATCTGAATATTCTCTTCACCGCCTTCCAGTGTCTCGATCCTGGGTTTGACTGGAAACGGCTAACTAAGCCAACAGCATAGCTGATATCAGGACGTGTACACAACATAGTATACATTAAGCTACCAATGGCACTGGCATATGGTTTTTTCTTCATTTCGGCTATTTCATTAGGAGTCTTGGGATACATACTTTTGCTCAGAACAGTACCTTTTGCTATAGGAGTTTGTTCAATGTTGCAGTTTGACATATTGAAGTGTTGTAACATCTTAGTAATATAAGCCTCTTGAGACAAACCCAAAAGTCTTTTTGTTCGATCTCTAATGATCTTTACCCCTAAGATGTACTCAGCTTCTCCCATATCTATTATGTCAAATTGTGATGAAAGCCATGATTTTATTTCTATCACAAACTGTATGTCATTTCCAGCTATTAGCATATCATCAACATATAACGATAATATGACAATCTTTCCATTATCCTCCTTGAGGTATACACAATGATCCTCATTGATCATTTCGAAATCATAAGATAAAATGACTTCATTAAATCTTATGTTCCATTGTCTCGACGCTTGCTTTAGCCCATATATAGACTTTTTAAGTCTACATACTTTATCCTCTTGGCCTTCAGCAATATAACCTTCTGGCTGTGCCATATAGATTTCCTCGTCAAGATTACCATTAAGGAAAGCCGTTTTTTACATCCATCTGATGTAATTCCAAGTCATAATGTGCTACTATAGCTAAAATGACACGTATTGACACAAACTTCACAACAGGGGAAAATGTTTCTTCAAAATCAATACCCTCCATTTGGGTATATCCTTTTGCAACCAGACGAGCTTTGTATCGATTAATCGATCCATCTGCTTTCCTCTTGATTTTGAGAATCCACTTATTCCCAATAGCCCTTCGGCCCGGAGGAAGATCGACTAAATCCCAAACATGATTCTCTCTCATCGACTCCATTTCCTCATCCATTGCAATTCTCCATTTTTCTCTGACTGAACATCTCAATGCTTCCTCAACCGATCGAGGTTCCTCATCGTCAACAGGGAGTATCATTAATGCCTCATTCTCAATGTCAAACCTTCTCCGAGGAACAATCTTACGACTACTCCTTCGTAAGTCGGACTGTTGAGGAGCTGAAACTAATTCATTCATTGGCAAATCACTCCCACTGGGTTGACTAAATTCAGGTATCTCCTGTGATACCTGAGTTGTTGATAAAGGAACATTATCCTCTTCCTCTATTGCAAATAAAGGAATCGACTTATCAACTTCACCTCTTGTTGGGAATTCAGTTTCGAGAAAAGTGGCATCTCTTGACTCAATTTCAGAGACGGTTCCATCTTGCTGCTCACCAATGAAAACATAACCCTTAGAAGTATCAGAATACCTTATAAAGATACACTTTTTATCTCTTGGTCCTAGTTTTCCATATTTGTGAGTCTTATCATGAACATAGGCAGCTGACCCCCAGGGTCTCAGATTACTCAAATCTGGTTTTCTGCCTGTCCAACGTTCATATGGAGTAGATGGAACAGACTTGGAAGGCACTCGGTTAAGTATGTAGGTCGCAGCTAATAATGCATCTCCCCAATAGGAAATTGGCAAATTAGCTTGAGCCATCATAGACCTAACCATATCTAGAAGAGTCCGATTTCTTCTTTCAGCAACTCCATTTTGCTGCGGAGTTCCTGGGATAGTTAGCTGTCTAATAATCCCTCGGTCATTACAAGTTGTCTTGAACTGATCAGACAAGTATTCACCTCCACGGTCAGTGCGTAAGGTTTTAACCTTACGTTCCATTTGATTCTCAACTTCATTTAAATAACGTTTGAAGCAATCCAATGCTTCATATTTATGAGAGATCAAATACACATGACCAAAACGTGTGAAGTCATCAATGAATGTAATGAAATAGGAAGCTCCATGTCTAGCCTTCACATTCATCGGACCACAAATATCCGAATGAATTAATTGCAATGGTGACTCAGCTCTAATAGCCTTGCCAAATGGTTTCCTCGTTGCTTTTCCAGCAAGACAATGCTCACATACTGACAAGTTAATCTTAGCATGAGAGCCTAATAGACCCTCCTTAGCTAATCGATTCATTCTTTCTTGTCCTATATGTCCTAGTCTAGCATGCCAAATTTCCTTATTGATATCAGCATCACTAGCAAGAGCAATGTTTGAAAAACAACTATTAATTCCACAATTAATATCATGTTCCACATCAAGAACCATGAAACCATTCATTACATAACCACACCCAATTAACCCAGAGTTAATTTGAAGTTCCACACAACGACTGTAAAAGTTTATACAATAGCCCAAATCAAGAAGACAAGTAACGGAAACCAAATTCCGTCGAATATCAGGAGCATAAAGGACATCATGTAGAAACAACGTTTGTCCACCACGAAGGTTGAGCTTGCAAGTGCCAATGCCTTTGACTTCAATTCTTGCATTGTTTCCTACATATATCCATTTGTTACCAGCTGGTACTCGACGGTACTCCACGTATGTAGCTCGATCACGAGCTACGTGGTTCGTTGCTCCTGAATCTATAATCCACAAAGGATGAGAATCAGCTAACAACACTGAACTAGCAACATTATGCTCATGAAAAGAAGTTAAATATGGAATTACCTTTTTCGGCTCGGTACAATCTCGAGCGAAGTGGCCCTTCTTGCCACGGTTATAGCAAGTCAGCTTGCTTTTAGGTTTCTTTCCATACTTCTTTCCTTTAAACTCCTTCTTGATCGGGCCTTGCCCAGCAGCAGCTTCTTTTCCTCTTCCCTTTCCCCTTCCTTTCTTGAACCATATCTTCTTATTCTTGGGTCTAGATCCTTCAGCTACGAAAGCTTGTCCAGATATCCTTGCAGATTCTACTCTCTCCGCCTCCAGTTCAACATGGCGTGAGACATCAATGAAAGTTTTAATGCTTTCACTGTGAGTAAGATTCTGCTTCATTGATTCCCAAGAATCAGGAAGGGAACGGATAACTGCCTGAACCTGTTGTTCATCTGTCAACTCATGACCGGCAGTTTTTAGCTCTCGAATCATATTTCCCATTTCCCTAAGATGTTGGGTCATGGTGACATTCGGGCGTTTTTTGAAGCTGTCAAATTTGATTGTTAGCTGGCGAAGCTTACTTATGCTAACTCTACTATATTTATTTCTCAGGGCAACCCAGACCGCATGAGCTGAAGGCAATGGCTCATACTCATACACTAGGTCATCAACCATTGAACTAATCAAAATGCCCTTTGCTGTGGAGTCCTTTTTCTTCCATGTCTTGTAGGCATCAAGATCACGCTTATGCTGGGCGGTAGCACCGTCTACAGGTTCTACCATAAACTGATTTACAGCTTCTAGAACTTCTTGTTCCTCAAGTACATACTGTATCTTGAGGTGCCATATTTTGTAGTTGTCCCCATTTAGTTTCTCTCCTTTGTTCAGTTCAGCTATAATATTCTTTGTTGCCATGACCTAACATAAATAAACGCATTATTTAGTAATTCAGTGTATGTTATATGCATGTAATCAATAACTAACTCATTGTAAATAGAGTTGGTTTACAAAATCGAGTGACAACCACGTTCCCACTCATCCTTTGTATGTTCCAATCTAATAAACAATGATTAGTTATATCACACACATCCCATCAAATGAACAAATCACCATTAAATGAACTAATCATTTAATTATAATGAACTAATCATCATTAAATGAACTAATCATTTAATTATGATGAACTAATCATCATTAAATAAACTAATCATTTAACAAATTTGTTAACATATAACATTACTTAAATTGTTCGTACATAACGACAATTACACTACATGGATAAATACTGACTGTACATAACGTCAGTAACTAAAGGAAGCTAAGAGAACAAATAGGTTGATATTGCTCCCAATAGAGCGGACAGTAGAATCGTAGCTAAAAATTGACCCGTCTCTCTAGTCTGAACCAGAGTGACCTCAGGTGGAGGAGGAATCTCCTCTGGGACCTCTTCAGGATCCTCTACTGTCTCTTCAGGATCTTCTTCTTCTTCTAGATCCTGCTCTATTTCCATATTATCCACGTCCGGATCCCAATCAATTCCCTCAGGATCCCCTTGGAATTCTTCAATCAGATCTATCTCTGGATCCTCCTCTATCTCAACAATTTCCTCGAGATCCTCTAGTTCTGGATCCATTTCTATCTCTGGATTTTCTTCTTCTGGATCCTCCTCCATCTCGGGATCTTCTTCTTCGTATTCAAGAATCTCGGGATCCTCCTCTTCCTCGAGATTCTCCTCGGGTTCAGGATCCTCCTCCATTTCAGACTCGGAGTCAGATTCCCCCAAGTCCTCAGGAAACTGTTGGCGCAGCAGCTGATTGCATAGCCCAATGTAGGAGAGGCGAAAGTTGTGTTCAGCCCATATCTGATTCGCAACTTTCCCTGCTCTCTTTGGTAGAGCACGCATTCCCGATTCGGTGATCATCAATCATGGGGAACCCGGCCCGCTCAAGTTTCCAGAAGATCCGATCCAGTCGTCCTATAACGCCCTGGACTCCGAGAAATGGACTATAAAAAACTGTCCTGAATTCCGCCAATAGCTCCTCTAGTCGCTCATTATGACCAGCCATGCTGTCCCTATCGTGCAATATTTAGAATTGAAAAATATACATTGTCAGTACAAAACCGACAATCCAGTACAAAACTGGTTAAATTCAATTCATATGTATACACGTAAAATCACAAATAGACAAGAAAAACAAATTTTCTTCGAGGAGCCTCGATTGACTGACATCGGACTGATCGATTGGGAAATCAAATCCATTGTTCGAACCAAACAAAATGGTTCTGGTTTGTATTAAACTGATCTGATTAACTAGTGGTTTGAACTAGATCCTGATTTTATTGAATCAATATGGTCTAGTCAAACCAACTAATGGTTCGAACTAGACATAAACATAGTTGGTTCAAGTTGGTCAGATTAAATTAACTAATAATTTAAATTCCAGTTGAAATGAACCAACTTAATCAGATTTTAATTAATTCTAATTAAAATCCAATCTCTTTAATCAAATTTTGGTCTAGTTCCAATAACCAATAGTCAAATTTTAATATAAATTCAATCAAGCAATTAATTAAAACACAAAGCTAATTAATTTAATCGAAGAAAAAAAACAACATGCATTTTGTTTTTCAACAGATTAAATTTGCTAATTTAATCTGTACTTACGAATGGTTCAACATGCACACCAACGAATGGTTCAATTTGCTAATTAACAACAACATGCAAACCAACTAATTGTTCAAAAAAAAATTTTTAATTTCTGTACCTTCGACCTTAAATTTGCATGCAAATTTTTTTTTTCTTCAGCCGGTTTTTCGAGTTTGCTGCCGCCGCCTGTTTTTTTTTTTCCCGGCCGTCCAAAGTTTTCACCGCGACTAACGCGGTTAATCGGTAGTGTGCAACACGACCGAATGGGATCGTCGGTTCGCAACGCTAACAACTATTTTACCGACTCGAAAAAAAATCTGCCGACACAAAGTCGACCGACTCAAAAAAAATCTACCGACACAAAGTCGCGATTTTCCGGCGAATCAATTTCATGCTATTTAAAACGAATCTAAGCTCTGATACCATTGTTAATCTAAGCATGAAATTCTAAACGCAATTTAAGATATTAAATCTACATTTATAAAAACGGTAAACACTTACAGCGATTCACGCTCCCCCTTCGTTGTTCTTCGCGCTTGTCGTCGGAAGAACGATCACAGAATTGGAAAGTTCTTCCCCTCTCGGTATCACGAATCAAATCCCTCGAACTATGGACGATCTCCTCTTCTCAGAGTTTTTCTCACTTGCTCTTGCTTCCCTTTCTTGCACTTGAATGAAGCCCCTTACCCTCTCCTTATATAGGAGAGGAAAAGGGGGGTAGAAGTGGTGGAGAGGGAGGGGGCAACAAACCCCACTCCCTGCAGCGTGTGCAATAACTGCACACGCTGCAGCGTGTGCAGTTATCGCACACGCTGCCCACTTCCTACAGCATACCCTTGGGGGAAAAAATTCCTCCCATCCCTTGTGATCGCTATAAATTAATCCCGTAATTTACGTATCTCTATTCACAAAATCTAGGAATGAACTATGAAGGACACTTGGATGAACATAATCACAATTTTTTTTTTTGCTACAATGACCAATCGCTTGCATCTTTCCATTTTGTGGGCAATCCAAGATCAACAAGAAAAAACTTTTTTTCTTGAGAGGAAGATGGTGGCCAAACAGAAAATTTTTAGGTGTAACACCACCATGTATATATCCTTTTGTATGCATCTTCTCAAATATATATCTGCTATCTTAACGGTCTTTCAGAATCGGTCTCATATATATATGAAGGGAGGTTCATACAGCTACATAGATAATAAGTACATAGTGAGGTCGAAAATACAGACCCCTAATTATTACGTTAGAAATGCTATATACTCATTATCTGTGCTATGCCCCAGGGCTTGTATGCATCTTTTCCAGGATTGACATGGACTCAACAGATAAATAAGGCAACCATTTCTGACGTTCGTCATTGTTTGGCCAGAAGAATTTCAAGACCTAGCATGTCCATTACCATCTCATAGTAATCAGCTTGACGACCTTTATAATGTACCGTAGGAACTCCATAACAACCACCAAGAGCAATCACTGTAAACTTGCCATTGATGAGGAGAGGAGGACCATAGCTACCACCTTTGTTATTCCTATGCTCAAATTTAAGGACCTGCTCTCCTTTCAATGCCACCCGAGACTCGTCGACTAACAAAAACCTGACCAAATCCACCCTGCTTCCAATTTTCTTTCAACCTTATACAAAGGAGATTCCCCAACCTGAACCTTTTCAGGGACTGAAATACTATTCCCCCCCTTTTCCTGTCCGCAGCTTAGCTGATCCCCTGTGTTTTTTAGTTCAATCAAGATTTCAATGAGAATTAAGTATCAAATTTTCTCATGATTACTTAAGCTTCTCCTTCTCGAACTTCTCCTCATTTAAGGACATCAAAATAATTTCAATACGTGGGAACCAATGATCTAGGGATAATCATTTTTCAAAAAAGAAAATAATTTCATTTTAACCCTATTTGTTAAATTTGAAAATTGACCTTGATTTTTGAAAACACCACTTTTCAAGCATAGAAAATTTATTTAAATTTTGTTCGAAGTTCAAAAAATTTGAGATTTTAAGAATTTTTTCGTTTCATAAAAATTAATTTTCTTGAAAATTATTTTTCTTTTTAAAAAAAATTTAATAGTTAACTTCGAAATGCATGATTTTATCGAGAAAGTTATTTAAAAATTTATAAAAATTTAAAAATCATGAAATTTTAACTAAACATTTTAAATATTTTTTGAAAAAATATCTTCAAATTCAAACAAAATTTTAAAAAAATTTCAATTTCAACATGTAAATTATCATACCGAGTCAACTTTTAATATAAAATAAAATTTTCCCATGATAAACTATTCTAGGAATTTTCCTACAAATTTAAAATCAATTTTGGCACCAGTAAAGACTCGTTCCGATAAAATTTACTAAATAATTTTTAGGAATAAATTATTTTAATATTTTTCTAATAAATCCCTAAGTTTTACCAAATTTATTTAGGTCCTTTAAATCCTAAACCTTGTCTATTGGACATATTGAACAATCTTCTAGTTGAATATAGAGGAGAAAGATTCTGAATTTATAAAAAAGTAAATTCATAATTATATGTTGAGTGAAATAAATTGATAATTTTAAGTTGTCAAGTATGCAAGGATGAATTGCTTATAATTAGAGCTGTCAAACGGATCAATCCGTGGTGGGGCGGGTCGGCCCATGGCGGGGCGGGGCGGGGCGGGGCGGGTCGACCCGCCATCTAGGCGGGTTAGAAAATCCCCAACCCAACCCAATCTAAGGCGGGTCGTGGGTTAGGCGGGCCAACCCGCGGCCCTATCAAAATATTTTTTAAAAATTAAAAAAATTAAAAAAATTCATATATTTAGATTGCATCAATCAAATATATTAAGAAATATATTTTTTAAATACAAATGAATACAAACGAGTACTCATGTGATGAAAAATATTATTTTTTATTTCAAAATAATAATAAAGAAAGATAATAAATTGTCATAAAACTTAACTAACATGTGATTCTCAACCCGCGGGTCAACCCAAGCCCGTCGCGGGCCGACCCGTGCAGGTCGCGGGCCTAGGCGGGTTGGCCCGCGACGGGCTTGGGTTGCTTAAATTCTAACCCAACCCGCTTAAATTGATTGGCGGGGCGGGCCAACCCGACGGGCCCAACCCAAATTGACAGCTCTACTTACAATGACTGAGTTGAATGGAAATTGAGTTGTCTTGTATGACCGACTGCTGACTGTCAAGTCCAGGTGCCAACTCTGAGTGCTGATTGCTGAGTGTCGAGTGTCGACTAATGATTTTGAGTGTCGAGTATTGACTCTGAGTTTCGATTGCCGAGTGTTGACTCTGAGTCTGAGTGCCGACTGTTAAGTCCATGACTTTGAGTGTTGAATCAACGAATCAGAGTGTCGACTGTCGAGTGTCTAGTACAGAGTCGAGTCGTCGATTGTCGAGTTCTTGACTTTGAGTGTCGACTCACCGATTATTCCAATTGTTGATTGCCAAGTTCGAGTGAAAGATGTTGGATCGTTGCACGTGAGAGGGGGTATATTTAAAAATTTTCTTTTTCGGATTTTAAAAAACAAGTGTGCAATGGAAACAAAAGACCAAGTAAGAAAAAGATCACACAAAAATCAACACACAATTATTTACTTGGTTCGAAGTTTGGTTCAGACTTTTAATGACTTCTATTCCAAGATCCAGGCGCTTTGGACCTTTCTCAATAAGTAATTCACTAATATCCTCTTCCAAAAAATCTCCAAAAGAGCAATCGAATAAATAAATAAGGAAAGTATAATATCCTACACTTTCCTATGTAAGTATAACAATAAGAAAATTAAATCATTACCAATACTTGTAGTGGTTTGACGATTGTAGTTCTAGTGGCCTGAAGAATGTAGCTCGAGGTCGGTGTTAGTTTGACTATAGCAATTGGGTGTAGCAAAGTCTCAACATAGCAGTAGCACGAGGATAACTCAATAAAATAATCGAGGAAGCTCGTAGAAAGATAAATGTAAGTTGTGGATGAAGACCTCCTTATATAGGTCATTGGAGGCAGCTCCATCAACCCAGGGGCCTCCAATGGTGCTGATCAAATTCGTAAACGCCACTTTTATCCACTTGAAGGTGTCTCCACTAGCTCTGAGGTGTCTCCAATCCACTCTGATACACCTCCAATCAACTCCAAGGCTACCCTCAACATGATAGTGGTTGTACAAATCAATAAGTCTTTAGTTAGATGACAGGCTATCAAAAACAAGAAACCTTACCAAATGAAGTTGTTAGGGAAGTTGAGAGAGGACTCATCTCGAACATATGAAGTAGACTCGAGTAGAGAGCTACTAATAAACTTCAAATTCGGTAGTTTCTGCGATTGTAACGTCCGAAAATTTTCCAAATAAAAAGAAATATAAAAATTTCTTTAAAAGGGGTCGAAGCTGAGGCTTGAACCCAAGACCATTCATTTAGCTTACGAGTTAGAGCTACCTCCAAAGATGTCAATTATTCATAATGTGTTTCATGTCTTAATACTCAAGAAACATATCCCTGATGCCAACCAAGTAATTGAGCCACAGATGGTACAAGTTCAAGAAGATCTCAGTTATGAAAGTCGACTTGTTTAGATAATAGATCGAGCAGTCAAGAAACTGATGAACAAAGAGGTACCCCTAGTAAAGGTTCTATGGCTAAACTAGAAGTACGAAGAGGCAACTTCGGAAACAGAAGATAGCATGAGGCAAAAGTATTCGGAACTATTCTAAGTTCGAGGATGAACTTTTTATAAGATAGGGAGGATTGTAACACCCGGAAATTTTTCAAAATTTTTCTAAATAAAGAGAAATATAAAAATTTCTTTAAAAGGGGTCAGAGCCGAGGTCAAACTCAAGACCTCTCCTGTAGTTTTGGTTTAAATTTCCATTAGGTGATGGTAAAACATCACACGAAAATATGGAAACAATATAAGATAAGGGATAGTAAGCGTCTTTTTATGGAAGATGGTTCAACTTTCACTTAGTATATAAGGGATAGAAAGGAGAAAAATGAAGGGTTTTCTTTCTTCCTCCTTCCCTGCCGAAAACAAAAAGGGTTTCCCCACTTTTCTTCTTCCTCCACCGAAAAGGAGAACTAGGGTTCCTCCTTGTTCTTGCGCCCAAGATCCGGCGACCGTGCAGAGGACGGGGACAAAGGGATTCCACACTAGGCTTCGTATTCGGTATAGTGAGTAGAAAGCATCATGTAAGTAGATTACTCACCTGTAGTAAAAGTAGTTCTCATATGCATTTTAGTTGTTGTAGAACTTGATTTTAAGTCTTTTGGTGGTGTGATCTTAATATTAGCAAGACCAAGTTCTTGATTTGCCCAAAAACAAGTTTTGGGAACTAGGGCACGCAAGGTGTTCGATAAAAGTTCAGAGTAAGACCGAGGTCTTACTAATGCCCTAGAACGAGTTCTGGGACTATGCATTTAAGTAAGTACAAGACCAAGGTCTTGATGTGTTTTCAAAATGAGTTTTGGGAACATTACTTGTTAAGTGCAAAGAAGGTACTAAGTGAAAGCATTATAAGTACGCACAAGCATGATTACAAGTTTAAGTATATTACTTTATTAAGTGGCATTTACCAGGCCAAGACCTACAGATCTAGGCAAGCCTAGTAGATGCTCTATTAGGGTTCAGTGGCTTGCTACCCAAAACCTATTAGGGATGCACATATTGGTATTATGTCGAGCCCATCAGCAGGATGTTTATTTATTTTGAAGTATAAGAGGTATAAGAATATAAAAGTTTCAAGTTTTCAAAAGCAAGTATTTTTGTTCAAGCATGTTAAGCATTTTTCAATTTAAGCAAAGTTTTCAAATGCAGGCATTTGTTATAAGTGTATTCATGAGCATTTTTCATGTTAAGTATAGCATTTTCGGTTGCACATGTTTTAAAGCAAGCATGAACATGTTTACTATTGATTGCATGTTTTGTGAGAGTAGGTATCTATTTACTAAGCAATTCTCTTATAGTTTGTATCCTTTTACTGCAGATAAAGGTAAAGAAAGGATGTAAGGCAAGGAGGCTAAAGGAAGGATGGTGTGTGTTCAGTGGCGGCGGAACCGTGGAGTGAGATCCTTTGGGATGAGTTTTGCTTAGTGTTCAAAGCTCTAAACAGTAGCAACTTGATAGTAGTTTCATTTCCGCAAGTTTCATGATAGTAATTTTATTTCCGTAATGATTATAAGTTTGAGTGGTTATTCCGCAAGAGGTTTTAAGTTGAGATGCATGCTAAATGGAGTATGATTATGGTTATTATGATTGTGAGTTCTTTAATCTTAGTGTAGTTGAAGTAGAAATGTATCCGTTGTGTTGTCCATTGTTTCTGAAGTCTAGAACTGAAATTTGAGAAGTATCAGTCGACTGCTCAAGGAGTCAGTTGACTGCCCTTAGTGAAATCGAGGGAATAGAAATATTGGTCGAGTGATTTCCAGGCTGAGTCGACTGGAATTGTCGACTGGTAGTCCCACCAGTCGATTGGTCCCTGGCCAGATTTTGAACAGAAAGATTGGGGGAGTGATTTGGCCTAGGAGTCGACTAGCACCAGTCGACTGGTCCTGGTTAAGAAGAAAAGTAATGTGACATCCCTCTATACTGAGGAGGGAGGGTTGTTACAGGTTTGGTATCAGAGCCAGGTTTCCGCCCTTCTGCCACACTAACATTAAGCATCAATCCTGCCGCCTACCAAGTAAGAAAGTGCATATATGTTTAGTTTTATGTACATGTCTTTCATGTCTTTCTTTCAATATATGCTATTATGAGTATGATGATAGTGAAGTAATGTCCTTGTTCTCATTATAATAGTATGAGAATGGCAAGGGGGCATCCCAGGAAGGCCCAAAACGAGGAGCGAGCTCCTAGAGGGCAAGAGGCAATAGAGTCAGTACCACCACCCAATCTTTTAGAGGTGGTGGCTCAGTTACAAAGGCAGTTAGCAAAACAGCAGCAAGTGATTGCCACCCTAATGGCTAACCAGCAGACCTCTCCCATTATCCCGCCGGTGGAGAATGTAGTGGCACCAGTTGTGACCGAAGATCCATCGTTACATCTATAGTCCCGGCAAGGGGGTAAGACAAGAAGCATATCTCATCCAGTGGCAGAAGTTGAAACCAGAGAACTTCTCAGGCACAAGCGAACCTTGGGATGCTCAAGCATGATTCAAAACTTTGGAAAGCAAAGTAGAGCTACTGGATTGGCCTGAGGTAGAGAAGATAAAGTCCGCCTCCTTCTGCCTTATAGGAGATGCTAGAATGTGGTGGGAGAGAGTCTAGGCCAAGAGAAATATCAACCGGATGACATGGGCCGACTTTGAGACTGAGTTCTTTGAAGAATACTTTCAGTACATGCGAGTAAGCAACAAGCATTATGATGAATTCTTGGAGTTCAGACAAGGAAACTATTTGTGGATGAAGCAGTGAAGAAGTTCAACCGGCTAGCTCGTCTGTGTCCAGAGCTAGTTGGCACTGAAAGAGAAAGAGTCAGGCTAATGCTCAAGATGTTAAGGCTTGAGATAGCTTTAAATGTGGCCAGCGGTGTTAATAGGCCGCAGACCTCAGAAGAACTGATAAGTAGTACTTTAGTCACTGAGCACTACTTAAATAGTATAAAGGCCACCCAGGATGCAACAGAAGCAAGTAGTAGTCCAGAAATATCAGGGTAACCTGCAGAACTGGAAGGGGAACCCAAATAAAAGGAAGTAGGGGGATCAGAAGACTTCTGGAAGCAACAAGGGAAGCTCATGAAGCAAGTACCCCAAATATCCTCAATGTTCAAAGTGTTGGAGGACGCACCCACGAGAATGACTCCAGGGCATGAGTGGGTGCTATATCTATGGAGTAGAAGGGCATATAGCCAAGGCTTGCCCTACCAAAGCAATCCGCCTCCACCACAACTTATTCAGTACGGGGGAAGTCTGCATAGTTGCACCAGATGCAGCCAGCACTGGAAGGACCCTACATCAGTCAAGGGAGAGTGAAAGCTTCACCAGTCCCGACCAACGCTAGGATTTTCATCATCACCAAGGAAGAGGTTGCAAATTCTCCTATCGTGGTCACAGTCGAATACTCATCTTATTGTAGGACCGGTGCCGTCGATAGACGGGGGGTGAATATCGACCGTGAAAATCTCTCGCAGAAACTTCATAGAAAGCTTAGATCGTTCTAGATTTAGAACGTTAGTAGCACAACAGAAAAGTAAATACAGAAAAATAAAAGCAAGACAGACACGCGGGATTTATTTACTTGGTTCCCGACCCCCCATGGTCAGTACGTCCAAGGCCTATATACTAGGCGTGAGTCCACTATTAGTCTCCTTTCCGAAATTTTCGGAGGTGGAGAAAACCCGTCTTACAGTTGATAATTACAAGCAAGAATATTGAAAATTAAGTGCGGAATTAATAAAAGCAAACCGAACAAAAACAAAGTCTGAAGCTCGGCCGATCTGGACCTCCGAAGTGCCGCACACTTCCTCCTGGAGCCTCCCGGTCGTAGAGCCTCATCTTTAGCGCGTTGTCGTCAGTCAGAATGATCAGAATAGCTCACAGCAGTTGTGTTTGAAGCCTTAGGGTCAATCCCCTTTTATAGTGCTCCTGGGGCGCCTGGGACGTCGGGGGCAGCTGACACGTGCCTTCGGATCCGAGAACCTCTATCTGAAGCTTGTCAGCGCTTATCCCCTTCAAATTGACCTAGAGCTGACGGGGCTCCCGGGACCTCCGAGGCGCCCTGCTGACTTGGTCCGCTGGCTTTGTGACTGATTTTGCTTCCATCACACTTTTGCTTGACCCAGGGCGCCCGGACCTTCAGGGCGCCTGGCCCAGTATGCCTTCGAAGCGATTCTTGCTTAACTGCTTATTGGCTTTGACTTTGGGCGCTCGAACCTCCCGGCGCCTAGCCCAGCTGCCTGCCCCTCTCCTTTGGGCGTTCTGAGCTGCAGAAACATACTCCTTCGGTCCCTGCATTCAAGGTTAGTACCAACACAAACAAGGCAAAATATCGTTATTTTTACAGCCGTAGCTGTCTTGGTTTTGACTTGGATCTCCCAAATGGAACCCTAGGTCGAACCGACGCCTACTGATCCCTAGATGGGAACACGTCTCACCTACTCCTCTCAGGAGACGGTTACCTTTTGCAAACCGGCTCCTCCCGGTTGGACTTTTGCCCAGCAGCCCTTCGCCAGGTGCCTAGCAGCCCTTCGCTAGTCTTCAATGCCTAGCAGCCCTTTGCTAGTGCCTTCAGTCCTTTGCCAGGTCTTCAACTCCTAGTAGCCCTTCGTTAGGTGCCTAGCAGTCCTTCACTAGTCTTCAACTCCTAGCAACCCTACGTTAGGTGCCTAGCATCCTTCGCCAGGTCTTCAACGCCTAGCAGCCCTTCGCCAGGTCTTCGATGCCTAGCATTCCTTCGCCAGTCTTAGGGTTTCGATACCTAGTAGCCCTTCGCTAGTGCCCAGCAGCCCTTGGCCAGACTTAGTGCCCAATTCCCCGAACCAGACTTATTGCCTAGATTCACTAGGACTTTGGTTCACTTTGTTACTTCTCTCTTAACTCTCCTTGTCTGTTTAATGTATCACTGACTTAAGTCTATTGTCAACATTAAAACACTTAGAGGAGAACATCATTGATGCAACTTGCACCAACAATCTCCCCCTTTTGATGTTTGATAATAACTAAAGTTAGATGGTTAAAAGGGCTAAACCTAACTCTTGGGATCAAAAAGTATTAGACTTTGAAAAATTCATTTTTGATCCTCTGGGAAAAATAGGAAAAAATTAATTTAAACTTTCACTCCCTCCTTTTTGGAAAAACAGTTTGATTTTCATTGATCCTCTTGGAAGAAACCAAAAATTTCTAATTTAAGCACAATTTTCTAACTTAAGCACACCTCTCCCCTTTGTCATACATAAAAAAAAATCACCAAAATACTTGCCGCCAACAATGAGAGTCTTTGGTTCTTTGAAAATACTTAGTAAAAAAAAATTTTTGAAAGCATGACATAAAACTACGTACTTAAATTTCCAGAACAAATCCATTTTGAAAAGTATTGTGCACATTGAAACATATAAGTAATTTTTGAAAAGTATTATGCATTTTGAAAATATAATATTTTACTGACTAGTTTCTTTTCCAGTCTGACACAATCCTAGGAAACCTTGTTAACTACAAGGAAATTTCCTAAGTGTCCTGGAAATTCATCAAACTCACGTAAATATTAATTTTTAAACAAATTTTGATAATCAAAGAAAATGATAGTACTTTTGATAATAATATAAATGATAGTACTTTTGAAAATATATGCTAGTACATTTTGAAAAATATGTGAACTTTTGAAGACATAATATTTTACTTGACTTGGTTTATCTTCCCAGTCTGACACAATCATAGGAAACCTTGTTGACTACAAGGGCATTTTCCTAAGTGTCCTGGAAAATTTTCCAAACTCAAGAAAAACATTATTTCAATTAAAACCAAACGAATTTTGAAAAATAACAGTATTTAAAACGAAACAACTATTAAAATGATAGTCTTTGAAAGGATACTTATGTTTTCAAAAAGGATTTGGAAAAATACCGCGCATGAAAATATTTCGAAGTATTCTATAATTCTTTTAATTTGACCTCCCCCTAAACTTGACCCAGTCCTGGAAGCTTGTTGACCACAAGTACTCTTCCTCTGAGTCTTAAGGTTTGATTCAAATCAAAGGAATTATCTAATAATTTCAAAATAATTAATTAAAAAAAAATATTTTCAGAAGTTTGACTCAGACTCCCCCTAAATCTGACACATCTTAGGAGTCCTTGTAGATCATGAAGTGGATCTTCCTCTGTGTCTTTAGGGATTATCAAAATCAAACAAGACATAGCACAACTTTAGAATGTATTTTGAAATTTCGAAGGCATATTTTGAAATTAAGGTAATTTATCAGACATAGTTTTCGAAAAAAAGTATGTAATAGTGTTAAAGCCTAGTTTTCGAAAACCATTTTAAAGACAGTGGTTTTTCAAGGACAATTTTTTGAAAAAGAATAAACCACTCCCCCTGTATCCGACACCATTTGACTCTATCTAAGTGCCTTAAGGAACTTTAGTGTTGTCCTAAGAGGCTTGTGTCTAATTGTATGAGTCAAACAATATTTAAAAAGATATAATTTTTTGAAAACATATCATATATATTCAATCAGACAAGCATAAAATCCATAAAAATATTATTATGTTAAAGCACTATTTTGAAAATATATTTTTAGGAAATATTCTAACAGTTTTGAAAAATATTTTTCATTTTATTAGTGCTTAACATCTCACCCATTTTAGATGTATCAATACAACAAGCATGGTTGCCTTATAGGTGCATTGTGAGATGCTTGAATCATTTTTCTCAATTTATTATTAATTCTAAGATTTAATTGAAACTTGTGTTAGATTCAAATCTAGCAATAGTAAAGTGAATTTGATTTTCAGTAATTGGCTTCCAGGTCTTGGCGAGGCACTAGGCCTTCTTTGGCCGTAGCCTTATTGGATCATCAACCCTTTCCTTGACAAAGCCTTTTATAGAAAATTCATCTTCAAGTTACTTCTTGAGAGATTTTGGTCTAACTAGTTTGGGTCTTGGATCGGTAGCTTCGGCTAGTTCCACCATAAAGGTTTCCCTAACGTACTATCATCTCACCTCCTCCCAATACTAGGTTGATCAAGTTTCAATTATCCTTTTTCCTATAACCGTTCTAATTTATGCATAAAATTAAATATGAATGACATGTCATATATTTAAAAGAAAATAACAGATGCATGTCCATGGCATTAATGCATGATTCAAACAAGTCCAAAACATTTTAATTACGTTTCTAAAGATGTATCAAATTCCCGATTTGATACATGTCGTGTGAACCGGCGAATATGTCAACCCACTTTGACATATTTAATTTTTATCAAATTAATTGTTGCGGTTTGGGTAAAATTTTATTTTAGTTGGAGTTTAAGTTATTTAACAATTAATTGAAGTTGAATTAGTTAGAAATTAATTAATTTGAATTAATTAATATGAATTAAGATTGAATTAAGATTTAATTAATTTGAATTTGAATTAAGTAAGAATATTTTTCCTCTATTGATATTATGATTAAGACGTATATCTAACATACTAATCTATGTTGAGTAGTTAAGCTTTCTCTAGGGATGACCTTACAATCTTTGCAAATCTTCCTATCTCTCTTCCTAACCATAAAAAAGTCAATTTGCGATTTATTATTCCCACTTTTGAATGTGATCAAGTGTTCTTCTTTTTTCTTAAAAAATATATTAGCTAGTATAAGGTCATATACTGTCGCAAAATCCAATATAGTTTTTTCTTTTTCATTTCTTATTCCAAACCTATACCCCCATGTACCCTCCCATATTCTTTATTTTTCACTCTGACATGTCCATTTAGATCACCTCCTATTAAAATAATTTCATTTGGCGGAATATTTTGTAATACCTCATCTAAATCGTCCCAAAATCTTGATTTGGTTTCTTCATCTAATCCTATTTGAGGTGCATATATGTTAATTACGTTCACAGCTTCTTTCGCTACTACTATCTTGAGAGTTATAATTCTATCCCGCTTTCTATCTACTCCAACAACTTCATCTTTTAAACAACTATCTACAATAATACCCACTCCATTTCTTGTTTTATTCTTTCCTGTGTACCATAACTTAAAACCCGAGTTCACTATCATTTTTGCCTTCTCGCCTACCCATTTTGTCTCTTGCACACACAAAATACTAATTTTTCTCCTAATCATCGTATCTACTACCTTCATTGTTTTCCCAGTGAGAGTTCTTATATTCCATATTCCAAATCTTAGACTATTACTTTTCTTATAATATTTGTTCTCGCCTACCCTAAACCCTAGTGCAATGGCTATATCAAATAA
>JAGFNQ010003175.1:359658-417429 GCA_024364735.1 Boesenbergia rotunda | reverse complement strand
ATAAGACTCCTAAAATTAAGTGGTGGAAGTTAAAGGATGGAAAACAAAACATATTGAATGAGAAGGTAGAAATACAAGCATTAGATGAAATATACAGTGACTCTAGTACAACATGAGATAAGATGGTATCAAAGTTGAAAATAGTAACTAAGGGTGTACTCAGCGAGTCAAAGGGGCATGCACCACCAAGTAAGGAAACTTAATGGTGGAATGAGAAAGTATAAAAGAAAGTGAAGGAAAAACGAATAGCCTATAAAAATTATATGTTTGTAAAAACGAGGAAAACTTAATAAAATATACAATAGCTAAGAAAGAGGCTAAGCAAGCAGTAAATGAAGCAAAAAAAAAAAACTTTTGAACAATTGTATCAAAACTTGGATACGAAAGAAGGGGAAAGAGACATTTATAAAATAGCTAAAGCGAGAGAGAGGTAAACAAGAGACCATAGCCAAATAAGATATATTAAAGATGAATGCAGTAGAGTACTAGTAAATGATAGCGAAATAAAAGAGCAGTGGAGGATGTACTTTTATCAACTTTTTAATGAAGGTTTAGGGGGTCAACTTAACTTAGGCAATTTAAGTAGTTCAAATGAATATACAAATTTTAATTTTCATCGTAGAATTCAAACTTCAGAAGTAGAATAAGCTTTGAAAGGGATGCAAATGGAAAAGTCGTGGGACCAGATGATATCCCAATAGAGGTATGAAAGTGTTTAGGGAGACACGGTATTGAATGACTTATAGCATTATTTAATATGATATTGAAAACAAAAAAAATATCTAATCAATGGAGGATAAGTACTGTAGTTCACTTATATAAGAATAAAGGGACGTACAAAATTGTGCAAACTATAGTGGTATTAAACCAATGAGTCATACCATGAAACTTTGAGAAAGAATAATAGAAAAAAGATTAAGGAAACCACGATAACCAAAATCAATTTGGGTTCATGCCTGGAAGGTCGACAATAGAAGCTATATATCTTCTTAGACAATTAATTGAAAGTATCGGGAGCAAAAGAAAAATCTACACATGGTATTCATTGATTTAGAAAAAACTTATGATAGGGTCTTAAGAGAAATTATATGGAGAATTCTAGGAAAGAGAAGTGTTAGCGTAACATATATTAAACTAATTAAGGATATGTACGAAGATGTAACGACTAAAGTGAAGACTTTAGGCAGATTAACTGAAGCATTTCCAATAAGGATAGAGTTACATCAAAGATCAACTCTAAGTCCCTATTTTTTTACACTAATCATGGACGAACTCACTGGAGACATTCAAGATATTGTACCATAGTGCATGTTGTGTGCAGATGATATTATTTTGATAGACGAGACACGTAAAGGAGTAAATGCTAAACTAGAATTTTGGCGGGAAACACTAGAAGTGAAAGGTTTTAGGCTTAGTAGAGTAAAGACAAAATATATAGAATTTAAGTTTAACAATATTAGACGTAAGGAAACAATTGTTAAGATATAAGATGACAAGTTGTCTAAAACTGAGAACTTTAAGTATTTAGGATCATTTTTGCAATGTGATGGAGGGATTGACAGAGATGTCTTACATAGAATACAAGCATGATGGTTGAAATGGAGGTTAGCGTCGGGTGTTTTATGTGATCGTAAAGTACCTCTAAAACTTAAAGGGAAATTCTATAAAACGGTAACTAGACCTGCTATGTTATATGGTGCTAATATTGGGCTATGACACAGGCACATGAGCAAAAGATGAAAGTTACAGAGATAAGGATGTTAAGGTGGATATGTGGACATACGAAGATGGACAAAATAAGGAATGAAAGCATTAGAGAGAGCGTCGGAGTTGCATCTATTGAGGAAAAACTTCAAGAGACACGTTTGAGATGGTTCGAACATGTACTTAGACGATCAATAAATGCCCCTGTTAGGCGATGTGAAACTATGATAAATACGCACATTAAACGAGGAAGAGGAAGACCAAAAAAGACTTGGTTGACAACAATAAAACAAGATAAATTTTATTTAAATATAGATGATGATATAATAGGGGACAGAGCCCAATGGCGTAGAAGGATCATACAGCCAACCCCACCTAGTAGGATAAGGCTTAGTTATTGTTGTTGTAGTCATTGCACTAGGATTTGTTGCCTCATTAACTTCCGCATCTTGGCACTTGCTTAGCCGGATCACTCACAAGTTTATCTCTCACCGACCTTTCAACAAGTGTGGTGGTTGGGTTTGCACAATCCTCACTCAATTGCATCAATATATCAAAACCTCTTATATGAATATTCTATCCATCCTTTATCTATTCCTTCGCCTTTTAGGCTTGGCTTACTAGAATGAAAACATAGAAGAGGGGAAAGGGGAAGACAAAAAGAATCACTAATTAGCACACCAATTATGGATCACTCATATTCATTCGATGGATGTTGTTTTTTTTATGTTACCCCATCTTCTCCTAGTAAACCATCCAAGTAAAACAAACCCTTAGCATCGTTGTTACATTTCATACATTTATCTTAGTTTTATTTACCATAATTTTAAAATTTATAAATCTCGTCTCTACAATTCCAAGTAGCCGACCACACCTGTGATAAGGTTTGGTTGTTGTTGTTGTTGTTGTAGCCATTGCACTAGGATTTGTTGCCTCATTAACTTCCGCATCTTGGCACTTGCTTAGCTGGATCATTCACAAGTTTATCTCTCACTAACCTTTCAACAAGTGTGGTGGTTGGGTTTGCACAATCCTCACTCAATTGCATCAATATATCTAAACCTCTTATATGAATATTCTATCCATCCTTTATCAATTCCTTGCCTTTTAGGCTTGGCTTACTAGAATGAAAACATAGAGAGGGGAAAGGGGAAGACAAAAAGAATCACTAATTAGCACACCAATTATGGATCACTCATATTCATTTAATGGATGTTGTTTTCTTTATGTTACCCCATCTTGTCCTAGTAAACCATCGAAGTAAACAAAACCCTTAGCATCCTAATGTTACATTTCATACATTTATCTTAGTTTTATTTACCATAATTTTAAAATTTATAAATCTCGTCTCTACAATTCCCAAGTAGCCGACCATACCTAATGGGATAAGGCTTGGTTATTGTTGTTGTCTCTAAATTCCAGCTATAATTTACTTGAACTAACTCCATAAATTAGCACAACACCATTGAAAATAATGAATGCTATATTGTAGGGTACCATTATATGATAAGGACAGAGGCCAATCCACTGAAAGAAGTAATCTTATAATTAAGAAAAAATCATTAGATACACTCAAGTTCTAATACTAGTAACACAATTGATGTTGATCCCAAACAAGAATTGACAATGCACAAGATGGTAATTCAAAGAAATAGATGTATACATAAACAATCAATAAGAGTAGGAATTAGACGGTACAACCACTTGATTAAAAAGACTATGAAGCTAATATTAAAAAACCCTAAAAAATGTGAACTCCATCTTATGTCTGCATTAACCATGTGGATAACAACAATCGTGTTCTTATAGTCAGGAATTAATCAGTGTTTCAGCAGTGATTCAAATACCTAAAGAGGCAGGATCTTTATCTCTGGGTTTTGGGTCTTACTCCATCAAATAGAGGTGTTGCCATGATGGCCTAGGATTTAAGGAATTGTGATTCATGCATTTTGTCAGTGTAGCCCAAAATTGTAAAATCTCTCCATGGAAGGAGTCGCTAAAAGTAGAGGTGGCAAAACGGGTTAACCAAGCTCGATCAGCCTCTTCAGGTGACATGTTGGGTCAAGTTTGGCATTAATCGACACGGATGTTAGGGTCTAACATATGGCATTGGTTCAAGTTGGCCTAGGCCCAACCAGGCTATTTTAAAATAAAATAATATTAAAAAAGGGGAAAATAAATATAAAATTAATAATATATTTTAAATATTTTATAATTTTTAAATTATCTTCTAATTTCATTTTTAAATTTAATTCTTTTGATCGTTCTTATAACTTTTTATATTTTTTAAATTTGTGGCTAGGCTCAGTATTGAGGCTATGTTCGACCTAGAAACATGATGTGCTCAACACGACCCGCGATCAGGCCATGCCCAACCATTGTGTAGTCGCACCCCACCGTGGTACCACTATGGGCTAGGCACCGACTACGCTAGGCGTAGTCTCTGCCGACTACCGCTAGCATTTTACAATTGTGCCAACCAATGTGGCTGAGTGACTCTACTGGCTTGGCCAAGATCATACAGATCAGCTTCATGACCATGTGTTAGGCCATGTGTTAGGCCTAACTCAAACCAGATGAAGTCGAGCTAGGTCTTGACGACCAGCAAGATTGTCACTTCTATTAAAAGGAGAGTTATGATAATAAATATTGGAGGAGAAGACAAGATTTTAAGGCTCATCGTTTGATGTTTTAACCAAAATAATTGAATTCCTTAACTCCTTAACGTTAGTGAATAGTGTAGTGTTTAATAGGACCCTGTGGCTACCTATTAACAAGCTACTCTAAAATCTATCTTTTGCTACAATATCTATTGCTACAATGGGCTGACTCTAACTAACTATTGGATTGAAAACCTTTCTTTGCCTTGACTACGTCAGGTGGTATGTTACAGAATCCTATTTGGAAACCTTGATGAAAAAACAAGTTTGACCTTTAACGTTTTCACCTGCTTGTTTGGTTCACTTTATCCATTGACTCTTATGATATACTTCTTTTACATATATATTATGTTTACTAATTGTTCAAACTGCAAGTTACATGCTATGCATATTTTCCTTATGCTTATTAATTGCTTAACTTTCATTACTTATGACTAATCTTATAACTTAGTATTATTATCTCTTTACTATTGATTACATAGTATGGAATATAACATTTAATATGCTATCTAGAACCAATAGAATGATTATTTCATATAAAAGAAAACATGATTAAATATGCCAAATGGAACAAATAAAATGGATGCTTGATTAGGGCCTAGACTAGCTCGATGACTTGCAACCGCAAGCATCATATTACCAATAATCTCATTCGACAACTATACATTAGATATTGAGCATGTATTGTGTACCTCTTGATTGCTTTAAAGTGTAGGGGTAACCCACAAGTTCACCAGGCTCATGTTTGCTTAAAAACAACATGGTGCATCATAAAAAGGCTTCACTTGCTACATAATTTGTTACTTATGTATTACATATTAGCATGCAGCTAACCTGTTTCGCTATCGTACATATTGTTGCATTCCTTTTATGCTTTTTCCTCTGAATTTACCTCCTGTGAACATGCATTTGGTTATTGGATCTCAAGGATAATTCTCATGTGAATCTTCAAGGACCTTGCTTGCTTTCTTTTCTTTTTGCAAATTATTCTCTCATAGTATTGGTGCTAGTTAATGTTTTTTCAATATGTACCAACAAAAAGAAAAGGCAGTCTGATGGACAAAGCTCTTGCCAATGCAGGGTCCTAAGAAAGAATCTATTATACACAACCTTATCCTGCATTACAAGAGGTTGTTTCCACAACTCAAATCCGTGACCACTAGATCACACAACAATAATTTTACCATTGCACCAAGACTCCCCTTCTTCAATATGTACATAAACAATTTATAAACAAAATATGCTTCTTTATCTATCATTTGCATGCTCTATGTTGGTGAACATATGCCAATGTAATTGACATAGCAACATATGGATCCCATCCCATCCTAAGGAAGAAATCATTTGAGTGGATTCAAGTATGTCAATTCAGAAAGCAGATGATACTTCTGAAAAAATTAAGGCTAGTTGCAGCCTTTCCGAGTAATTAACGTGATGATATCTTAAATCCACCAAGGAAAATGGAATCCAAGGAAAAAAGAACATGACTACCAATAAGGTTGTAAATGAGCAAGTCAAACCAAGTTGTGTATTGTTCAAGCTTCTTTGGTAAGATAAACAAGCCAAGACGAGCTTAAAATTTATCAAGTCAATAAAATGGTTGCTCAAACTTAGCTTGGTTTTTTTTTGTTAGCTTGAGCTTAGTTCGGGTTTGGCTTAAGCTTGGTACATTTAGATATTATCAAGCTCTAACATCAAGCTTTTTTATTATTTAAAAATTTTATATTTTTAAGCTTGTTTAGTTCGTTAGTGAACTTGATATTACAAGGTTGTTCAAATGGTTTACTGAATTGTTCAAACGCTCATTAATTGACCTTGTGCATATTGAACAAATATAAAATACTAATAATAATAATAATAATAATAAATTAAAAAAAAATCTTACCAACCTAAACATCACACTTGCAAGGGAACTTTGAGTTTATTTATGGCCCTAACTATCTATAAATATGCATCCAAAAACGCTCACATCAAGTTTGTCAAAACTTCACCTAGTGTCACCTGAAAATTTGCTAAAGTTTTCTGTAAATCTTGTCAAAATCACAACAGAAAGAGGAACGAATACCTTGAACGAAGCCTTGAGCCTCCTCTCTGGATGACGATCGGTGGGCAAAGCGGGCTCCGAAAGAACCATCTTCGCAATCGCCTCGTCCACGTTATGGGCCTCGATGATAGAGTCATCGCGATTGGTATTCTCCACCATCACGATCCGCTCGTACTCCTCCTCGTCGGCGGTTCGGCTCTGGCGCTTCTTGGAGGCCTCAGCGGTCTGAAGGATGCGCTGTTGTTCCTCCTCGCGGCGGCGCTGGAGTTGAGCCTCAGTGACCTTGGGGACGGGAATCGAGACGCGAGAGGCCTTTTGGTCGGGCCGGCGTCCGGCGGCCTCCAGATCACGTTGCTCCTGATCTGCGATCTTGCGGGTCTCGGCGCGGCGAGCAGCTGCCTCCGCTCGCTTCTCCGCCTCGTCCTCCCGCTTCTTTGCAGCACGGGATTTGGAACCCTCCGCATCCCGCCAGTACTTCTCCTCTTTCTCCTTGGTCTCCCGTTCCTTGCGATCCGCTTCAGCGGCGCTCCGGCGGGCTCGCGCCTCCTCTGCCTTCGTGTTCACGCCCATCTTCTTCGGCATCGTCACCGTCGACTCGTGCTTCCACCGGCTTCGATCGATACGATTCACTGCGCGAAGTCCTATTTAGGAAACAGGGATGGGATGAGAAGGGCCTAATTACCAAAGAAAGTAAATGAATTAATTTTTGTTATTTACTACTAGGTAAGTTATAATATATAATCTTAGTTAGCGTGATTATCAAATAGGGAAATGATTTGAATAGTGAATTTGGGAGAGTGAAAATTATAGTGAATGACGTACAGTTAATGTGTACATGTTCGATCGTCGATCGGACACCACCGACGACCTCTGATTGTCATCCCGAATCAAACTATACCTTGGGAGGACGGTGAACTCGTCAGGATCGCCGGCAACGGTGAACCCATCGAAATCGACGGTCAATGATGCGAGATCGCAATTGTGGCGATCCCCGACGGGTTCACCGTGCCCCCCAGGGTATAGTTTAGTTCAGGGCGGCGGCCGAAGGCCGCCGGTAGTGTCCGATCGACGATCGGACGTCGGACGTGCCGTCGATTGACGGTCGAAGTTTTCACTGAGGCATTCACTTTCACTGTGCGTATCATTACTCTATCAAATAATCACATAACTAAGATAATAAAGAATGAAACCTAATCTAATGTTGTTCGGTTCAATTTAGGTAATTAAATAAAATCTTATTTGTTTATAGGTAATAGTCAATAACATATATAATATTTTACCATATTACCCTTTTGAATTTATTTAAATAATTTATTAAAATATTAAATTAAAAAAATATTCGTCGACGACGATCGTCGGTGTCCGTGTAGGCAGCCGATGTGCAACACCGACGGCCGGCTATCAGCGTCGAACGCCGGAGGCTGCCGGCCGGCTGTTGACGTCGACCGCCAACGATCGGTGCCGACCGCCGATCGTCAGCGGTAGTCGTCGGTCGTCGGTCACCGGCGGTGGTCGTCGGTCGCCGACCGCCGACGAGGGTCGCCAGTCACCGGGCGCCAGCGGTGGTCGTCGGTTGTCGGTGGTGGTTGTCGGTCGTCGAGGATGGTTGTCGGTCGCCAACGGTAATTGCCGATCGTCGGCGGGGATCATCAACTGCCAACGGTGGTCGTCGGCGGGGATCATCGACTGCCAACGGTGGTCGTCGGTCATCGGTCGTTGGCCGCCGGCAGTGGTCGTCGGCCGCCAGTGGTGGTGGTCATCGGGCGTCGACGGTGGTCGTTGGTCGTCGTTGTCGGTCGTCGGCCGTGAATAATACTTTCGGAAGTTAATAAATTATAATGATTATTTTCTGTTTAAATGTAAATATTAAGGATAATTTTGGAATGATAAATTTCATAACTCCGGAATCAAGAAAAATCTTACTTTCCTAAGGTTTTTCGATTCCTGATTGCATGACTCTTTTGCTAACGTGTCAAGCATCCATCATTACTTGGGAATCGTTAATTATCTAAACCAAATAAGATTTTCGTTGATAACGTTAGATGGATAACCAAGGTTATCAAGGATAACCCCAACCAAATGCAGCCTCTAATGCATCTAATTTATTAGTAATAATAAAATAAATTGAATGATATAATATTTTAAAATAGAAATTTTTTAATTTTTAATAATAATATATTTAAATGCGATAATATTTTAAAGGGTAATTTGAATGTTCCATAGGCTATTCTTCAAAACATTTTTTCCCTAACGTTAATCTATTTTTTGTCTCTTCGTTTTAATGATTAATATAAAATAATTAATGATTAATATAAAATATCTTTATATTATTCTTCTGTCTGAATGAATATGACCAAAATACCCTTATTTCTTGAATTTGATGGCATAAATAGAACAATAAATTTTTAAACTTGTAAATACTTAATAAAATTTATCACAAATTTATTATGATCCTGTCGACAAGCGAAGATCGGTTTTCCCTCGGATGACTCGGTCTAACCAAGCCGACCCGGTCTGCTGTAGCTTGGGAGGTCGGACCGAAACAGAGCTCTTAATGTGGTGGAGTGGTTGCAAAACGGCAGCGAGCCCTTTTCCGAAGACCAAATAGGGTTTATATAGGGTCTTCCCACGTGCGAACTGTCACATCTCGTTAAGGATTAGTCAGGGATTAGGCTAAGTAATTGGATGTCTTAACGGCGGGGTGAGACTGACACAGCCGACTAACAGTCTGTGATCCTGCTCTTCCTGATCCTAATTAAGGTTAGGCGGCCACGTCAGGTGATGATGGTATCTCTTAACGGAGAGTTCCGACAGAGAGCTCGGACTCGGGATTGCTTGACCTCGGGAGGTTAGCCTCGAGGGCTCGGCCCCGAGAGCTCGACCTTGAGGGCTCGGCCTCGTGAGCTCGGCCTCGATTGCTCGACCTCGGGAGCTCAGCCTCGAGGGCTCGGTCCCGGGAGCTCGGCCCCGAGAGCTCGACCTCGAGGGCTCGGCCTCGTGAGCTCGGCCTCGATTGCTCGGCCTCGGGAGCTCAGCCTCGAGGGCTCGGCCCCGAGAGCTCGGCCTCGGGAGCTCAGCCTCGAGGGCTCGGCCCCGAGAGCTCGGCCTCGATTGCTCGACCTCGGGAGCTCAGCCTCTAGGGCTCGGCCCCAAGAGCTCGACCTCGAGGGCTCGGCCTCGTGAGCTCGGCCTCGAGAGCTCGGCCCCGAGAGTTCGGCCTGAGCTTTTGACCCTAGGTGGACGACCCTGGGTGAGTTTGACTTCACCCTGAACTTCCACCGGCCTCGGCCTCTACTCGCCTTGAGCCGGGTTGAACCGGCTAATCTCCGACCGGGCTCCCAACCCTGATAAAAAACCGCTCGCCTGGATCATATTATAAGACTTAGAATAATGATATTCACTAATTAACATCTTCCATGGGTTCTTAGTTATCTCTAAAGGATGGATTGATAGCTAACGCATGATGTATTGTCACTATGAAATTTAGGATCAAATTCTAACGAAATCAGGTGTTTGCCCTCCCTTATGCACTAGTCACTGTCCAAGCTAATAATCTCTATGATTTACCTCTTCCATGCTGGCTCTAGGAGGGGTTGGTGGGGACGTGGGGGGCAAATGAATCGTCTTTTACCACCATTAGATGTCTCATAATTTAAAAAATATTAAACTTTTAAATTTTTGAACAGTGAAAGTTAATCAATTAGTTTTGTCTTAAATTAACTAATGGATCTATAAAACTCCGAATCACTTCAAACCAAAAAATATACTCCTGAAAGCCTTCTTAATGTATCTGTGTACTCATATTTAAATTCGATAGCATAAATTAAGAGCAGTGAATTTTTAAATTTATAAATGTTCGATAAAATTTATCACAATCTTATTATAAGGCTTAAGACAATAATACTCACTAATCAACACTACTAATAGGTTCTTTGAACTCCTCTTGTTCAAAAAATATCAAACTTTTAGATTTTTAATAGTATAGGTCAATTAGCCAATTTCGTCTGAAACTGAATAAAGAACCTAAAAAACTCTGAATCACTTCACCAAAAATAATATACTCCTGAAAACCTACTTAATATATCAATAACTTTGATTTAAATTTGATAGCGTAAATTGAAAGTAGTAAACTTTTGAATCGATAGAGTAAAAATTTAGAGATAACTATTGATTTTATTGATTCAAACATGAATACCTGAATTGATTTTCTAAACTCTGTTGATTCCACATAATGTTAAGAGATAGACAACTAATTTTGACTTTTGAGAAGAAACAGTGCAGTCGCACATTTTTATTAATCAAAAGCTCTCTTATATCAACCTAACTAATTATTTATATAGACTCCAAACCCTAAAATATAAAGAAAGGAAAGAAATTTTAATATAAAGAAAAATTCTAAATATACTAAAATCCAAAATATCCTAAATGATCTTATAAATCCAAAAATATATAAGGCGGAAATTAACAAAAATGTCATATATATCAAACAGGACAAAAATATTAAAAAGATTAAAATAGTCCTTTTCCGCATTAGATATGGCTCTCAATTGATTCGGTGTTTTTAATTTACACTATTAAATTTAAATCCGAATGCATAAATATATTTTAAAAAATTTAGGAGTATATTGATTTTGTTTTGAAGTAATTTGGAGTTCTGTTAAGTTCATCAGTTCGGACGAAATTGTTTGATGGACCTATAGAGAAAGAGCTAGGAGTATTTTGGGAATATGATATATGAGTTAGATATTATGAAAGTTAAGTATGTAATTTGAGTAATATCAAAACTTACATAGTCTAGTAAAATATCATTTTTTTCTAGTTATACTTCAAACTTGTATCACAAATACTTCAATAAAAGTGTTTAATAATTATTGCTCTAACTAAGCACAAATTTCGTTAAAGAAATGGAGAAAGTGATTATAATATTATGCTACTATCGTCATCTGTCAAATATATTAGACAATTCATTTGGCATTCCAGGGATGAAACATGTGAAAGGGACATCTACAAACTCTTCCCATATGCAAACTCACAGCATGACTCGAATAAATGATATCATCGAAAAAACATGAAATCTCCACTTTAAATTTTTTTTTATGCCATGTAAGAGAAAGAATATTTTATCTCTCGAAACTCATATAGTAGCATCTCTACTTTTCCACTAAACAACCAATAAACAAGTTCTTGTGTTTGGTGGGATCTCTAGTTTATGACTATATGAAATTTTCTTACCGTCATATTAAAATTGGGAAATGATTTGATGAGTAAATTTGGGAGAGTGAAAATTATAGTGAATGACGTGCAGTTAATGTGTATATGTTCGATCGTCGATCGGACACCACCGGCGGCCTCTGATTGTCGTCCCGAATCAAACTATACCTTGGGAGGACGGTAAACTCGTCAGGATCGCCGGCAACGGTGAACCCATCGAAATCGACGGTCAATGATTCGAGATCGCAATTGTGGCGATCCCCGACGGGTTCACCGTGCCCCACAGGATATAGTTTGGTTCGGGGCGGCGGCCGAAGGCCGTCGGTAGTGTCCGATCGACGATCGGACGTCGGACGTACCGTCGATTGACGGTCAAAATTTTCACTGAGGCATTCATTTTCACTGTGCGTATCATTACTCATTAAAATTGACAGTATATTTTTTTGAAATGATATTTTTCTTCTAATAGTAAAAAAAAAATAAGTAAATTATAAAATATGCCTTTTCAAATTAAATTCTAACAATGTGCAAAGATTAACTTGTCCGTGATGATGATGCCTACTAACGAATATAAGTGATATTATTGGATGATGATAATTGTTGTGTTCTGAATGTAGCAATTATTCTATAATTTGTAAAAGCTGAAATCAATTATCCTGACGGTCCTTTATGACTATCTCACATTATTAAAAGGGAGTAAATTAGATGAATGTAACAATCATAGTGCTAGTGTTGGAAGTCTAAATCAAATTGTATGTTTGGAAGCCTAACTCAAATTGTACTATTGGAACTCAAAACCAAATTTAGTCTTCGTCAATTTAAATGAATTATATAGCGACTAATTAATTTATCATGGTGAATTAAATTGTCTAGTACATGTTGGATCAAGAAAGCGTTGGGAGAGGGCCAATATCACACTTTATACACATTCAAAATTCGTTCAAAATTAATAAAAGTCATTGCAGCGGAAGGTAAATGACAGAAAGTAAAAGTGACACTTTTGATTTTATTGATTCGCAGTCTTGTGACTTCTACTCCAAGGCCTGCAGTCAGTTTAACTACTTTCGTTAGACAATCATTATCAATTGGTCTCTTTTACAGAAGATCGGGTTCGGTAATAATATTACTTACCCTTAAATTAAAGTGTACAAAGAAATCGAAATGACATGAAGTAAATCTCATTTGAAAAAAATTATAAAGAGAAGAAAGACAACCAAGCAGAGAGTGAAGAAGTATCATCACCCCAACAAGTTGATAGTCAGTCAGAATGTGATGATCCAAACAGTCCAATTGTAAAAAAGATGAAGAACATTCAAAACATATATAACTCCAGCCGAGTGATTGATGCTGACTTTGCTCTTAATAATTTGTGTCTATTTGCAGGATATGATCCTATAACTTATGAAGAAGCTTCCAAGGATGCAAAGTGGAGAAAAGCAATAGAAGAAGAAATTCATACTATAAAGAAAAATAATACATAAGAGCTCACTTCACTTCCTCAAAAACACAAAACTATTGGAGTCAAATGGGTCTTCAAAACAAAGACAAATACAAAAGGAGAAGTTGAAAGACATAAAGCAAGGTTGGTTGCTAAAGGATACAAGCAAAAGTATGAGATTGACTACGAAGAAGTCTTCGCACCAATAGCCCGGCTTGAAACAGTAAAATTACTCATCTCTCTTACAGATCAAAGAAGATAGAAGATATATCAAATGGACGTAAAATCTACTTTCTTAAATAGAAATCTTGCAGAAAAAGTCTATATCGAATAACCACCGAGTTTTATCATCAAAGGGCAAGAAGAAAAGGTATACAAATTAAAGAAAACTCTTTACGGACTGAAGCAAACCCTATAGCCTGAAACTCAAGAATTGATGAGCACTTTATAAACGAAGTTCACAAAGTGTCCATATGAACATTCTTTATACTTGAAGAATAAATTTAATGGAGACAGATGTTGGCATGTAAACTTATTTTAAAGACAAATTGACCTCTTCAACTATGCAAATGTCAAGAACAACTTGACATAGTTCAATTATCTTGCTAAGTTTAATGAAAAAATATTAGACCGGATAGCAGACGAACCTAGGGTGACCGACCCGGCCCTACGAAAGTTTTCCACCGGTCACCAGGGTAAATCGGGAAGCGCTTGCGGTGGACGGTCTAGAAGCCCAGTGTCCCAGGATTCGCATCACATTTGGAGAAAAATTCCTATAAAATATGTCATAACTGAGGATTGAACCACGGATGCCTGGGATAGCGACTAGTCGCCCTACCGCTACACCATAACCCCGAGAGCTACTAAGTTCAATGAAACTCTTTATGACAAGAGTCATTATTGTAGAAAAGAACAAAATCTAATTGTCTTGTGTTCCAAGTGTATAAATAATGATCTTGTATAATGAAAAACATCAAGTAGTAACATTTCTCTTCATAGTCTTTTTTACATTCTCATACTTTCTTAGAAAGTCACTCCTATATTGTTTCCTCATCTTAGATCCACCAAAATTCCAGCAATGTAACCGTATTTTAAACCATAGTCTTTTTTATTTAATTTATTCCTATAGGACCAATGAGTGCCCATAATGGGTTCATGGCTATTAACTTATTAATAATTTCTTTGTATCTTGAGTGCATTTTAGCTATAATCTCTTTATTCTTCATTTAAATGTGTGATGATTAAGTTTTTAAGAGAATCCACTTGGTTAATTTTGAGTCAAATGCAGCGTTATATATTTCAATTATCTTGTCCCAAACACTTTTGCCACTTTCATAACCACCAAGAACTTTACAAGCTCCAAGTCCACTTGATCGAAGCCAACAACCCTCTAATCCATCAAGCTCTTCGAATCAAGCTCCAAATCCATTGAATTCAACTTAACCCTTGAGTCCATTGAGCTCCACCCAATTCCATCCCTACTCAATGTAGGCCTCCTTGCCCTTAAGTCAACGATAATGTCCAAGTTAAAATTAATGGCCAACTTGAATATTTGATGAAATCACATTAAATATCCACCAAAATGATGTTATAATATCAAAACTATCTAAACAATATAGTTAAATCTAATTGGGAAGGAGAAATCATTTTCTTACACCTTTAACTCACACCTTCCTCTAGACCCTTGACGATAATTTTATCAAGGATCTCAACCTCATTAATATCAACCTTAACTCCATTAGAGTACGACCTAAGATTGACTCAGTTGGTAAGTGTATCAGATAATAATTGTAATAAAGAGTCGATCACATCTATAGACACTTGTTAATTTGGATTATGCTATACTCCCTCTCAATTATGTAGGATAGTCATAAGGGGGCTGCTAATATAGCGGTATCATGCATATTTTTTAAATCAATTAGAGTATATATGATTCTCTTTGAGGTGGCAAAAGACGATTCGCTTGTCCCTAGCACTCCCGTTAATCTGTCCTAGGACTAACACGGAGAAGGTAAATCACAAGGGTTACTAGCTCAAATACTGTGATTAGCTCGTGGGAAAGACGAATATATTGACTTTGCTAGTTTTAGTCTCAAAATCTCAAGATAGTAACACTCATATTCTAACTATCAATCTATCCCATAAAAATACATATGATTCTCCTTGACAACTCAAGGGAAGAGACCACCGTGTCTTCGTGAACACATTGTTGAAAAGGCAAAAAAAAATCAAAGGAACACCTCTACTTATACAAATCATCAAAGGGACCTTCCATCGTATATTTTATATTTTATTCCCAAAATATTTCTTACTTCATTGTCTCAGCAGCTACCAATAGCTAATGTAATATGCAAAGTGCAGCTATAGTTGTTACAATATTATTAGCAGCTTTTATAATATGTAAAAGTTACTCCATAATTATTACAATATATAAAAATTATTTTGTAAATTATAATTACTATAACATGTTTAAGATTTAGAGTTTACGATTTAATTTGATTAAAGTGAAATAAACGATTTTCATATTGTACCAACCATCGATACTTATTATAATACACTTGTAGTTAAATCCTAAATACTTAAATTTTAAATTTTAAATTTTAAATTCAAAATATTATTATATTAAAATATTATTTTCAACTTAGTCCAAATCACTTTAAATTAATAAAAAAAACATTTTTAGTATCAAAATCAACTTAAAACAATTATAAAAAAATACTAAATAGATGTTACAGTAATATAATTGTATTGTATTAAATATTACACATCGTATCAATTATTATATGTTGTAATGATAAAATATAATTTTACTCGCCCTAGTACCGTCAATATATCTTACGATCAATATAAAAAAGATAAAATGAAAATTACTAATTCAAATATTGACTAATATATAAGAGAGGATAAATATTTGATTTTAATCCTTCCTGAAATTTAATTCTATAATTCATGATGACAATATAGGCTAATCATCCGCCCATCTTACTCATGTCTATTACAATAGTACTGGAATATAGGGTATTATGGAAATAAAATATATGAAATAATTTTTATTATTTAAAAAAAGAAGTACACATTTAATATTACTTTTAATAAGATTAAAGGCATAATTTCTGTGTATTTGGACGTAAGACTAAAATTGTTAGCTTTTGGTTGACAGTCCCATCGAAAATCAACCGTCGTTGCCGGCGCCATTGATGAACCGCGACGAGCTCGAATACAGTTGAGCTACAGCAGGGTGATTCTGTCTCTTCACTTCTTGTAGTCGTCGCTACTTTTATCCAATCCCTTTTCGTCTTCTCCTCCTTATATAAAAAGATGAAATCGTCATCTTAACGATATCGGGTCTTGGCCTCACAAATATTCAAAAAGAGTAAATCACAATTTTATTGGTGGGATAAGGCGCTTGAGATCGAAAGGATTTTAAACTAACAGATCAGATTTTTATCCCATGTACGATTAACGACTCTCGAATTTGAAACCTCCAATATAAATAGTTAAACATTTTATCAACCGAATCAGCCCGTCCGTGGGCGCATTTACTCCCTCTCTCAGTGGAAGTCGACCAAGTGAAAGCCTAGAAAAAGAGAGAGGGAGAAAGAGGAAATTGCTGTTCCGCATGCATGTACGACGCCAGAAACACCTTTGAAAGAATCGGAATCGAGACCAGACTGCACGCAGACAAAAAGAAGAGTCCCCATGGATCGTTCCTCTCCTCCATGGAGTCACGGGCACTGACACCAACTCCCCTCCTTGCTTTTGGCTCCTTCCTCTGTTAATCTAAGCATGAAATTCTAAACGCAATTTAAGATATTGAATCTACATTTATAAAAACGGTAAACACTTACAGCGATTCACGCTCCCCCTTCGTTGTTCTTCGCGCTTGTCGTCGGAAGAACGATCACAGAATTGGAAAGTTCTTCCCCTCTCGGTATCACGAACCAAATCCCTCGAACTATGGACGATCTCCTCTTCTCAGAGTTTTTCTCACTTGCTCTTGCTTCCCTTTCTTGCACTTGAATGAAGCCCCTTACCCTCTCCTTATAGGAGAGGAAAAGGGGGGTAGAAGTGGTGGAGAGGGAGGGGGCAACAAACCCCACTCCCTGCAGCGTGTGCAATAACTGCACACGCTGCAGCGTGTGCAGTTATCGCACACGCTGCCCACTTCCTACATCTCCCACTCATACAAGTCAAGTCACATAGACAATACAAGAATCAGGTCACAAAGATCATATAGTCACATAGACTAACACAAGAATCAGGTCACTAAACTCATATAGTCACATAGACTAATAGATCATCCAAATCATACTTTTAGGGAAAATGATTCGTGCGACAGCAAGCATACTGAGCAATCATTGCTAAGAAAGTTGTGACACTTAACTTAGCTGCTCTCTGAGCGATCAATACCAAGAAAGTTATTACACTTTACTTAGTCGCTCTATCACATGAATCAGAGACATCAATCACTTGCTTTTACCCCAGATTAAATTATTTACATCAATATGAACATCTCTAATCCCTCATCATGACAATTAAGTCAAGAGCATGTTCAGTATTTCCATTCAATACTATTATTCACAATCATATTTTAAGTACTCAACAAAAAATATAATTGGTCGACCAGTGAATAAATGTCAATGATGTAAATCTCTCTTAATCTTCCTTTATAGCTAGAATCTCTTCATTCTAATCAGTTGCTTTCCTAGTTATGCTCCGTAGACCGAATCATCCATAGTCAATAGGACACATGCTAAAGTAGCATACACTGATTAGAATTTCAAGCAAACAGCTAAATAGTCACTTAGGGTAAAACTGAGATTAACTTATAATCTCAAGGATCTCACATAGTAAGGAAGCAGGGATCAATTCTCTTACAACCCGTATTGTCGCTATAGCACATGTGGTATGAAACACATGCTACGATGTTTCTCTCTTTAACACATAAAGAGTGCATGTTTTTCTTCTAAAATTAACATCGTACAGATTTCGATCTAGACATACCCAATGTCTAATCCTGAATTCAACCTATGAACTCCAATCTGGCTACAAGCAGGCTCAGTAAATGGTGGGAACATTTACTTCGATTATTACATTAAATAATCTCATCTTGATACAAAATCAAGGCGACCTCAACTTACGAGTATGTCTCTATTCACAGCTACTCAAGCTGCCCCATAAGTAATGATCTTACCTCTATTTATACTCAACAAATAGAGATGATTGTCCATGTGAGTGGACCAATCTCAACCTGCCAACATGCTTATCGAGACTTTATTCAAAATGTAACACCAATACATACACTGAATAAATCATGGCACTTTCATATATAATGAATTTGTCTGTACATTGTGTTACATTTTTCGAAGTCCCATGGACTTCACATATCCAAGAAATGACTCTTTAGTCAATGGCTTAGTAAAAGGATCTGCAAGCATAGGCACGTTGTAGGGATATACNTCAAGAACTACCTTTTTCTTGTCAACAATATCCCTTACAATAATTATATTTAATTTCTATGTGCTTGCCTTTACTGTGATATTTGGGATCCTTGGAAAAAGCTATTGCAGCTTGATTATCACATACAATGTAACGGGACTCCCACTATCCTCAGCAATCTTCAAATGCTTCAGAAACCTTCTTAACCAGACAGCTTCTTGTACAGCCGCTGCACAAGCCACATATTCGGCTTCCATTGTCGACAGTGCTACACAAGCCTGTTTCTTGCTATTCCATGAGATGGCGCCACCATTCAGCAAGAATGCATAACCCGATGTGGATTTTCTGTCATCAAGATCTCCTGCCCAATCTGCATCTGTGTAGCCCTTCAGGCTCAACTTTGATCCTTGGAAGCAAAGACAATAATCTGCCGTCCCTTTGAGATATCTGAATATTCTCTTCACCGCCTTCCAGTGTCTCGATCCTGGGTTTGACTGGAAACGGCTAACTAAGCCAACAGCATAGCTGATATCAGGACGTGTACACAACATAGTATACATTAAGCTACCAATGACACTGGCATATGGTTTTTTCTTCATTTCGGCTATTTCATTAGGAGTCTTGGGATACATACTTTTGCTCAGAACAGTACCTTTCGCTATAGGAGTTTGTTCAATGTTGCAGTTTGACATATTGAAGTGTTGTAACATCTTAGTAATATAAGCCTCTTGAGACAAACCCAAAAGTCTTTTTGTTCGATCTCTAATGATCTTTACCCCTAAGATGTACTCAGCTTCTCCCATATCTATTATGTCAAATTGTGATGAAAGCCATGATTTTATTTCTATCACAAACTGTATGTCATTTCCAGCTATTAGCATATCATCAACATATAACGATAATATGACAATCTTTCCATTATCCTCCTTGAGGTATACACAATGATCCTCATTGATCATTTCGAAATCATAAGATAAAATGACTTCATTAAATCTTATGTTCCATTGTCTCGACGCTTGCTTTAGCCCATATATAGACTTTTTAAGTCTACATACTTTATCCTCTTGGCCTTCAGCAATATAACCTTCTGGCTGTGCCATATAGATTTCCTCGTCAAGATTACCATTAAGGAAAGCCGTTTTTACATCCATTTGATGTAATTCCAAGTCATAATGTGCTACTATAGCTAAAATGACACGTATTGACACAAACTTCACAACAGGGGAAAATGTCTCTTCAAAATCAATACCCTCCATTTGGGTATATCCTTTTGCAACCAGACAAGCTTTGTATCGATTAATCGATCCATCTGCTTTCCTCTTGATTTTGAGAATCCACTTATTCCCAATAGCCCTTCGGCCCGGAGGAAGATCGACTAAATCCCAAACATGATTCTCTCTCATCGACTCCATTTCCTCATCCATTGCAATTCTCCATTTTTCTCTGACTAAACATCTCAATGCTTCCTCAACCGATCGAGGTTCCTCATCGTCAACAGGGAGTATCATTAATGCCTCATTCTCAATGTCAAACCTTCTCCGAGGAACAATCTTACGACTACTCCTTCGTAAGTCGGACTGTTGAGGAGCTGAAACTAATTCATTCATTGGCAAATCACTCCCACTGGGTTGACTAAATTCAGGTATCTCCTGTGATACCTGAGTTGTTGATAAAGGAACATTATCCTCTTCCTCTATTGCAAATAAAAGAATCGACTTATCAACTTCACCTCTTGTTGGGAATTCAGTTTCGAGAAAAGTGGCATCTCTTGACTCAATTTCAGAGACGGTTCCATCTTGCTGCTCACCAATGAAAACATAACCCTTAGAAGTATCAGAATACCTTATAAAGATACACTTTTTACCTCTTGGTCCTAGTTTTCCATATTTGTGAGTCTTATCATGAACATAGGCAGCTGACCCCCAGGGTCTCAGATTACTCAAATCTGGTTTTCTGCCTGTCCAACGTTCATATGGAGTAGATGGAACAGACTTGGAAGGCACTCGGTTAAGTATGTAGGTCGCAGCTAATAATGCATCTCCCCAATAGGAAATTGGCAAATTAGCTTGAGCCATCATAGACCTAACCATATCTAGAAGAGTCCGATTTCTTCTTTCAGCAACTCTATTTTGCTGCGGAGTTCCTGGGATAGTTAGCTGTCTAATAATCCCTCGGTCATTACAAGTTGTCTTGAACTGATCAGACAAGTATTCACCTCCATGGTCAGTGCGTAAGGTTTTAACCTTACGTTCCATTTGATTCTCAACTTCATTTAAATAACGTTTGAAGCAATCCAATGCTTCATATTTATGAGAGATCAAATACACATGACCAAAACGATTGAAGTCATCAATGAATGTAATGAAATAGGAAGCTCCATGTCTAGCCTTCACATTCATCGGACCACAAATATCCGAATGAATTAATTGCAATGGTGACTCAGCTCTAATAGCCTTGCCAAATGGTTTCCTCGTTGCTTTTCCAGCAAGACAATGCTCACATACTGACAAGTTAATCTTAGCATGAGAGCCTAATAGACCCTCCTTAGCTAATCGATTCATTCTTTCTTGTCCTATATGTCCTAGTCTAGCATGCCAAATTTCCTTATTGATATCAGCATCACTAGCAAGAGCAATGTTTGAAAAACAACTATTAATTCCATAATTAATATCATGTTCCACATCAAGAACCATGAAACCATTCATTACATAACCACACCCAATTAACCCAGAGTTAATTCGAAGTTCCACACAACGACTGTAAAAGTTTATACAATAGCCCAAATCAAGAAGACAAGTAACGGAAACCAAATTCCGTCGAATATCAGGAGCATAAAGGACATCATGTAGAAACAACGTTTGTCCACCACGAAGGTTGAGCTTGCAAGTGCCAATGCCTTTGACTTCAATTCTTGCATTGTTTCCTACATATATCCATTTGTTACCAGCTGGTACTCGACGGTACTCCACGTATGTAGCTCGATCACGAGCTACGTGGTTCGTTGCTCCTGAATCTATAATCCACAAAGGATGAGAATCAGCTAACAACACTGAACTAGCAACATTATGCTCATGAAAAGAAGTTAAATATGGAATTATCTTTTTCGGCTCGGTACAATCTCGAGCGAAGTGGCCCTTCTTGCCACAGTTATAGCAAGTCAGCTTGCTTTTAGGTTTCTTTCCATACTTCTTTCCTTTAAACTCCTTCTTGATCGGGCCTTGCCCAGCAGCAGCTTCTTTTCCTCTTCCCTTTCCCCTTCCTTTCTTGAACCATATCTTCTTATTCTTGGGTCTAGATCCTTCAGCTACGAAAGCTTGTCCAGATATCCTTGCAGATTCTACTCTCTCCGCCTCCAGTTCAACATGGCGTGAGACATCAATGAAAGTTTTAATGCTTTCACTGTGAGTAAGATTCTGCTTCATTGATTCCCAAGAATCAGGAAGGGAACGGATAACTGCCTGAACCTGTTGTTCATCTGTCAACTCATGACCGGCAGTTTTTAGCTCTCGAATCATATTTCCCATTTCCCTAAGATGTTGGGTCATGGTGACATTCGGGCGTTTTTTTGAAGCTGTCAAATTTGATTGTTAGCTGGCGAAGCTTACTTATGCTAACTCCACTATATTTATTTCTCAGGGCAACCCAGACCGCATGAGCTGAAGGCAATGGCTCATACTCATACACTAGGTCATCAACCATTGAACTAATCAAAATGCCCTTTGCTGTGGAGTCCTTTTTCTTCCATGTCTTGTAGGCATCAAGATCACGCTTATGCTGGGCGGTAGCACCGTCTACAGGTTCTACCATAAACTGATTTACAGCTTCTAGAACTTCTTGTTCCTCAAGTACATACTGTATCTTGAGGTGCCATATTTTGTAGTTGTCCCCATTTAGTTTCTTTCCTTTGTTCAGTTCAGCTATAATATTCTTTGTTGCCATGACCTAACATAAATAAACGCATTATTTAGTAATTCAGTGTATGTTATATGCATGTAATCAATAACTAACTCATTGTAAATAGAGTTGGTTTACAAAATCAAGTGACAACCACGTTCCCACTCATCCTTTGTATGTTCCAATCTAATAAACAATGATTAGTTATATCACACACATCCCATCAAATGAACAAATCACCATTAAATGAGCTAAATATTTAATTATAATGAACTAATCATCATTAAATGAACTAATCATTTAATTATGATGAACTAATCATCATTAAATAAACTAATCATTTAACAAATTTGTTAACATATAACATTACTTAAATTGTTCGTACATAACGACAATTACACTACATGGATAAATACTGACTGTACATAACGTCAGTAACTAAAGGAAGCTAAGAGAACAAATAGGTTGATATTGCTCCCAATAGAGCGGACAGTAGAATCGTAGCTAAAAATTGACCCGTCTCTCTAGTCTGAACCAGAGTGACCTCAGGTGGAGGAGGAATCTCCTCTGGGACCTCTTCAGGATCCTCTACTGTCTCTTCAGGATCTTCTTCTTCTTCTAGATCCTGCTCTATTTCCATATTATCCACGTCCGGATCCCAATCAATTTCCTCAGGATCCCCTTGGAATTCTTCAATCAGATCTATCTCTGGATCCTCCTCTATCTCAACAATTTCCTCGAGATCCTCTAGTTCTGGATCCATTTCTATCTCTGGATTTTCTTCTTCTGGATCCTCCTCTGGATCCTCCTCCATCTCGGGATCTTCTTCTTCGTATTCAAGAATCTCGGGATCCTCCTCTTCCTCGAGATTCTCCTCGGGTTCAGGATCCTCCTCCATTTCAGACTCGGAGTCAGATTCCCCCAAGTCCTCAGGAAACTGTTGGCGCAGCAGCTGATTGCATAGCCCAATGTAGGAGAGGCGAAAGTTGTGTTCAGCCCATATCTGATTCGCAACTTTCCCTGCTCTCTTTGGTAGAGCACGCATTAATTCCCCGATTCGGTGATCATCAATCATGGGGAACCCGGCCCGCTCAAGTTTCCAGAAGATCCGATCCAGTCGTCCTATAACGCCCTGGACTCCGAGAAATGGACTATAAAAAACTGTCCTGAATTCCGCCAATAGCTCCTCTAGTCGCTCATTATGACCAGTCATGCTGTCCCTATCGTGCAATATTTAGAATTGAAAAATATACATTGTCAGTACAAAACCGACAATCCAGTACAAAACTGGTTAAATTCAATTCATATGTATACACGTAAAATCACAAATAGACAAGAAAAACAAATTTTCTTCGAGGAGCCTCGATTGACTGACATCGGACTGATCGATTGGGAAATCAAATCTATTGTTCGAACCAAACAAAATGGTTCTGGTTTGTATTAAACTGATCTGATTAACTAGTGGTTTGAACTAGATCCTGATTTTATTGAATCAATATGGTCTAGTCAAACCAACTAATGGTTCGAACTAGACATAAACATAGTTGGTTCAAGTTGGTCAGATTAAATTAACTAATAATTTAAATTCCAGTTGAAATGAACCAACTTAATCGGATTTTAATTAATTCTAATTAAAATCCAATCTCTTTAATCAAATTTTGGTCTAGTTCCAATAACCAATAGTCAAATTTTAATATAAATTCAACCAAGCAATTAATTAAAACACAAAGCTAATTAATTTAATCGAAGAAAAAAAACAACATGCATTTTGTTTTTCAACAGATTAAATTTGCTAATTTAATCTGTACTTATGAATGGTTCAACATGCACACCAACGAATGGTTCAATTTGCTAATTAACAAAAACATGCAAACCAACTAATTGTTCAAAAAAAATTTTTTTTTTTTTTAATTTCTGTACCTTCGACCTTAAATTTTTTTTTTTTTTTTTTTCAGCCGGTTTTTCGAGTTTGCTGCCGCCGCCGGTTTTCCCGGCCGTCCAAAGTTTTCACCGCGACTAACGCGGTTAATCGGTAGTGTGCAACACGATCGAATGGGATCGTCGGTTCGCAACGCTAACAACTATTTTACCGACTCGAAAAAAAATCTGCCGACACAAAGTCGACCGACTCAAAAAAAATCTACCGACACAAAGTCGCGATTTTCCGGCGAATCAATTTCATGCTATTTAAAACGAATCTAAGCTCTGATACCATTGTTAATCTAAGCATGAAATTCTAAACGCAATTTAAGATATTGAATCTACATTTATAAAAACGGTAAACACTTACAGCGATTCACGCTCCCCCTTCGTTGTTCTTCGCGCTTGTCGTCGGAAGAACGATCACAGAATTGGAAAGTTCTTCCCCTCTCGGTATCACGAACCAAATCCCTCGAACTATGGACGATCTCCTCTTCTCAGAGTTTTTCTCACTTGCTCTTGCTTCCCTTTCTTGCACTTGAATGAAGCCCCTTACCCTCTCCTTATATAGGAGAGGAAAAGGGGGATAGAAGTGGTGGAGAGGGAGGGGACAACAAACCCCACTCTCCGCAGCGTGTGCAATAACTGCACACGCTGCAGCGTGTGCAGTTATCGCACACGCTGCCCACTTCCTACATCCTCTTCCCACAATAAACTATCAGGTCCATTCCAAGCCGACAAAAGCGCTGCGTGATTTCAACAAATGCTGCCGCTACATCACCCCCTATCCTATTGCTTCTTGGGCACAAAGCTCCCATGGCTCCTGCTGCTCTGTTACCTTTCCTCTTCGCCTTGTGCCAGCTCCTACTGCGAGCGGAGGCGGCGGCGAAGGCTGTTCCGGTGGTGGGCAACATCTCCAAGGTGGATGACTCCGAGCTGTTCCATATCTACTATGGCCAGAGCTTCAAGGTCATCAAGAACAGCGTCGATGGCAAAAGCTATCTTCTTATGCAGGTCAGACTAGTTAGCTGCTCTGCTCCCCTAACCTTTTTTGCTGCTTCTGCTAATTTCTAACATCATCACTGGCTGCTTCTTCCGCTTTGGGATTTGTTGAATGGGGCACATGAAGAGTAATTCGAGGATGGCTGCGAGAACAAAGTATTGCACTGGAAGGATCAAATCCTTCGTCGTCCCACTGTCAAATTACTCTGTTGACACGATGAAATTTCCGGGTACTTGTTTTATGTCATATAGCGTTTTCACCAGTGAAGAAACACTAATTATTTCTCACGCTGTACCTTGGCAGTGTCATTCTTTGAGGTGAGAGCTGTTGCTGTGCAAGTAACAAAATGATCTATGAAATTCACAATGTTGTTCAGAAGTCTAGACACTTGCCTTCACTGTCTGCGTTTCTTTCTATTTTTTTTTCTAATTCATGTAACTTGTAGTTGCTGGGCCTCCTGGAGAGCTTCAAGGGAATGACATCAGATCAAATTACTTCTCAGTGTTTGCTCAAATCTTACATTAGTGGTGGTATCCAACTAGTTAGAAAGACAGACATGCAACAACTGTCTCAATTCTCTGCACATTTCATCAGCGATGTAGAACAACAGCAACCCTGCAATTTTGCTGCTTTTGTACCTCTAGATGAAAGAACTCCATTACAGGTACTGCCCTTGTGTTTGCTTAGAAAGAAATAAAAACTTCTAATTGAGTTTGTTGATCTCGTATATGGGTGTCTGAAGAGAGCTGAATGGATCAAGTACCTAGCAACCTTTACAAATTCAGAAGTCAGAGCAAATTCAGTTTACGATGCTGTAAGGCCAGAACAACTATTCAATTATGCAATTTTTGTTAATCAATATAAGACATTTCATTCTTGAATTTGAGAAAATATGTCTGATTAAGGTCTTAACTTATAATTTTGCAACGTTTTGTGATCTAGAGAATATCTGTGTCACATCTTTAACTAGTCAAATATTGCAGGTTAAAGAAAATTATATGTGCTTAAAAAAAGCTGCTGCAAATCTTACATCCAAGTTCAAGCCCATTGTAGCATGGGTGGTGTATAACCAGGTTTTTCTGAAGTGCTGTTTTTGTTCATTTTGGTGAAATTTTAGTTCTTTGGTGAAGTTCAAATTTATAGCATGATACTAGCACTTTTTATTGAACTCGTATCTCGATCGGTTACTGTACCTGTGCAGGGAGTATGGTCATTTTCCAAAGAAAGTTTCAAATCAGAGGTTAGGAATTTCACAGCTCTTATAAACTCATGATTGAAATGTGCAAACTATATGCTTATTTTATATATTGCAATGAAGTTTGTAAGGGATGCAGGAGGAGAGAACATCGACGACACTATCAGCGAAAATAGCTACAATGTTTCAGATCCGGATGATATGGACAATTTTCATGCAATCCTTTGTGTAAGGTTTAATCACAAGATTATTTTGGTGCCTCAAAATTCTTTGTTTCAAAGCCTACTAGTGATCCTTTTACTTGATTTTGTATTCATACCATTCTTACACAATGAACTATACTTTAGTATCTTTGTTGCTTTCTTAATCGATTGACTTCATGATGTGTATCACCACCAGAAGCTACTGACTGAAGTACTTCAAGACTTGAATGATTATATTCCTTAATGTTTTCAGACAGTGGATGTTGTGATAGATCAGACATATGTAGCAAAGCCTGAAGTATACAAGTTGTCAACATTTCTTGAGAACATGGACATCGAAGACGACTCCCGTTTTGCCTTTCTGACCAACCAAAGGGTATGGAGATATGATAAGAGAGTTTACAACTCTGCTGTTCTTGGTAAGTCAATCAAAAGTGCATACATACATCAGGGTGGCTTTGAAGAATTCATCACCTCGATATCATGTCAATTTTGTCATATGTCAAAATTGTGACCATCGAAATCAACTGGACTACAAATTTGACTTCACTGAATTGGATTAGTATTGTCTCAGTACAAAATTAGCACAAAGCTCAAACTCTGATTGCCATTTTTGGAACTGATTCTATTCAAAAACCTAATTATCCTATCAATTATGCTACATTCATATCCATTGGGTCATAACTAGATTTCTGCACACCAACCTTCTCACAATATATGTTATGAATTACCCTTTATATATAGCAATGCAAATTTCGATTGGACATCATCTGCTACTTCCAACTAATAGGACAACAGAGTTTCACAATTTTTAGTTCTTTTTATTCCTCTAAATTTCTCCCAATCATATAACATGTTCTGTGTGTTCCAAGACTGGTTTGATGGAGCCGTCTCGCAGCCGCAATTGGTTTTAGCAGACCTAATTGAGGCCTTCTTCCCTACAGGCAACCACAACACAACCTACTTCAGAAACATTGCCAAGGTTTACCTGGAACTATTTTACTTTCTATTTATTATTTAGATTGCACATTCAAAAACATTTCTTCTCCTTGATCAGGATGAAGAAGTCATTGCCATGGATCCAGAGTTGTGTGACAGAAATCCTTCGATGCCCATGGACCCTGTTATGGTACCTTGCCAGTGATGTAACCTGTAGCACCTCATGGCCGAAATGCAGCTAGCATCTCCTAGAGTTTAGAGCTTGACGTCTAATGTGAAATTGTTGTTTGCAACTTTCGATTTTGTATTAACATATTCTCATTGTTGCTAATTTCTCAGTCATTGACGGAATATGTTTGAGTTGCTTATGTCGGAGATGCTGTTGGAGAGACTAATTAAATTTAAATTATATAAATAATTTTAACTTATTTGTTGAGTGACCTGAATCAATAATTCCAAGCTGCCTAGCAGTGAAGAGCTGCTTGGAATGGCTGAGTTGAGTGGAAAGACCTGAGCTGCCTTGTATACAGAGTGCAGACTTTAGAGTCTAAGTAGAGACTCTTGAGTTGCAGACTTCTAAGATGCAGAGTAAAGTTGCAGACTTCAAGTGCGAACTCCCGAGTTGCAGTCTAATTTGCAGACTCCTGAGCTGGAGATGAAGAAAGTTGTTGAGGTCTGCGTAATGCAGTTTTCTTAAAACAAATTTATCCTCCTCCGACTGTGCTTCGAAGGTATGATGGACGTCTATTTTCCAGGATACAACAGCAAAACCACGTGCACAATTAAGCAATGGTTGCTCAAATACAACACCCAAGATACAAAATGCAATAATTAATGATCGAATTAACATCATTTACTGCTCATTAAAATCTGAAGTTGCTGCTCATTAACCCGTTCCTAGGATACAACAACAGAATCACGTACACAACTAAGGATTGCTCGAATACACTACCTAGGATACAAAATGCAGTAATTAAAGATCGAATTAACGTCATTTACTGCTTATTAAAATGTGAAGTTGCTGCCAATTAAATCGTCCAAATCAAAACGTTTGGAGATTCATTCACTTGGACAAATTTTGTCCCGACCGGTCCTACATTTGTCACGCCCCAGAGGCTCATGCTTGCTCGAAAATCGGGCAACATCTCCCCTGTACGACAGACAATCTGAGACATTTATTCATAATAACTCACACAAAATAGCACAGCCTCACACAGCTTACATCACAACGGTAAAATAAGCTCACAACCACCCAGACAGTATTGTTATAAAAGATGAAAATATCATAGGGTTCATATCCGAAATAAAACTCAAATTTAAATCCAACCAGACTTTACATAAGTTTACTGAGAAACTAACTACTAGTCTAATGAAGTAACTGCAGAAATAACGAAAATGCAGAAATACAGTAACTGCGGAAATAAAATAAATACTGAAAACTCCAAAAGGATTTGACACCATGGGACTGGCAACTGGATCCTCTCCTGGCTCCAGGTAATGCATCTATCTGCTACCTGAAACAAAATTAGATGGTGGGGGTGGTGAGTCCAGGCAGACTCTGAGGGTATAAGAGCAGATAAATGCATAACATAATAAAAGATATAACAAGCAGAAAGAATCAACAATATATAGTTTCTGAAAATAGAATAATATCTCGGCATGTGAGAAACAGAATGATAGTAGAATATCTACGCATACATGCATGTCAACCAAATGCAACAATCATAGCTCATATAAATGCAAAAAACACAAGAAAATGCAAAAATGTTATAAGTGCATATGATGCAATGACATGTGTCACCCCTGACGCCAGTCAAGCTGCCATCACATTATATCTGTGTGGCCGAATGGGTAGAGCTGTGAAAAATATACGCACTCCAACGATTAGCACTAGTACAAGTGGTTGAGTGGACAAGATGTTGGGGAGTCAACTACTCCAAAGACCCCAGGAAAAAGGGGAGTCACCAACAGCTCTAGTATCTCTCGTAAACAACAGTGAGGGTGTCAACTGCTTGCCTACAACTCCAACATCCACTATCTATGAGTGCTCGAGTGTGGCATAACAGGACAGTTACTCGCACTCTAGTAACTATCACTATGAATAGTCGAGTAGTCAGAGCAACTAAATGACTAACGATGACTTAACCATATGGAAGTCAATACCCGTCAGTATGCAACTATGCAGATATGGTGTATGATACTAAATGCCTAAATGCACAAACAACTAGATCACAACTATGCAACGATACAACAAATAAATATCAAAATCACCAAACATGCAACTAACTACTGGGTAGGGTGTCTCTAATGTCATCCGACCCTAGTGGTGTTTAATGACCATTTCTAAGTACTCGCGTACAAGCGGTACTTTACATAATAGAAAATCAACGATGAAATTATATGGATATAAAATACAATTAGCTCGAAGATCAAGCAAGGAAAGTATCAACGGACGATATCAAAAATAAAGAACAAGATAAAACAGGCCTACTCAGAAATAAAACAGTCATGCCTTTAAGATCAATAATCTATAGAGTACAAAGGAGAAGTACCCACCTTTTATGTAGAGTGTATCCAAGTAACTCTCACGTCTAGTAGTCCAACGCAAATCAATCAATGTCCTATACGAATAATTAAGTTTAGCTATTTATAAAATTAATTAAAATAGCTAAATTACTAGCTAGCCTAATTAAGATTTAATTCTCGAATTTAATAACAACAAGAAAACTTGCAACCGTGGTGATACAAGATCAAAAGCTAAACCACTTCAATTATAATCTTCAACCCAAAATTAAAAAAAAACATACTCTTTAAATATCGTATGTGAACCATATTACCTCAAGAATAAATCCATCCCAAAATCGTTACTACATTTTTGTTAAAAGTCTAAAACAGAGTTAACATCTCCTCTTACTGATCTACCTCAAAACTCTAGCTCTATAATCCGTCACCATTCACACTAGCCTCACATCTGTAATCACAATTCAACCCACTACGACAACACATCTCACAGAAGAATTGGAAGAATCAAACCAACAAATCTTTACACCCAAGAATAGGTTCTCAGAGTAGCTTATGGCACACCAGAACCCGAGGCAAGACTAGATCAGAATTACCCAAAGACCTCCCAAATCCAATAGAGAAGAACTCTTCACGACAAGAAACACGACATCAACAGAATTGAAGACCAAGATTCATTATACACTAATGACTCTGAAACATGATCCTTAATCCCAAATCCCGACTGTTGGAGTCCAACGAAGCAAAACCTCTACTGATCCAGCATAACACATGAACAATTTTCATCAAGTTCATCATGAAACCCATAACAATTGAAACCTTAACTATACTACCACTCACCTATAGATGGCAGCGGCGTCAACCACCTGCGTAGGTCCAAACACCCTCAAAACAATCGCCGCAAGGAAACAATTGGTAAGGCACACGTGCAAGCCCTGCTCTAGGTGCGCCATGTGACACCCTCTCACCGAGGTCAGGGAAAATCTGCCACAAGAATCCCTTAGAATGTTAAACCCAATACCACTCACATGCCACAACTGGAGAGAACAACAAAGGATAGAGAGAGCACTGGCTTACCTATCATCGGCAGGCGTGGAACGTCCAGAGATCTGTGGTAAATTGTGACCAGGAAACACAAGCCCAAGAATGGAACAACGAGGAATGGAATAAAAATCGTTGGTCGTAGGAGAACAGGTGCCTGAAGAGAAAGGAAGAGATCCGCCACTTGGTCGAGTGGAGGAGGCGATGATGTATCCAGATTTGTGGTAGGGCAAGACGTAGAGGAGAGGAATTGGCCGGCAACATCTGCCGGCGATCTGGAAAAGGGTGGCGTCTGTGGATCGAGAGGGAGGTCGAAGAGACCACAGCCAAACAACAATCCTCACTCGATCGGAGCAGAGAGGCAACGGTGGTCGGAGAACACGCTCTGGAGGAGGGCATACCACTCCCCGTGGTCAGAAGGATCGACGACAGTGGGTTCTTCACAAGGTTGGTGTCGAAATGTTCACGATGACTGAGAAGAGACAAGAAGTTAGTGAGAGAGACTTTTTACATAAGGTGCAAGGATTTACGCCTCATCAGTCCCGTGGCTCGAACCCAAGACCTTTAGGATGCATTGGTTAGGGTTATCCTTGATAACCTTGGTTATCCATCCAAGGTTATCAACGAAAATCTTGTTTGGTTTACATAATCAATTATTCCCAAGTAATGATCGATGTCCGACACGTCAGCAAAAGGGGCATGCAATTCGGAATCGGAAAACCTTAGGAAGTAAAGTTTTTCTTGATTCTGGGATTATGAAACTTATCATTCCAAAATTATTCTCCAATATTTACATTTAATAACCATTACAATTTATTAAATTCCGAAAGCATTATTAGCGACCGACGACCAGCAACCACGGCGGCGACCGACGACCGACGACCGTCGGCAACGGCCGGCGATCGGCACCGACAGCCGGCCGACAGTCACCGGTGATCGGCGCCAACAGCCGCCCGCCGGCAGTTGGTGTTGGACATCGACTGCCTACGCGGACACCGACGGTAGACATCGACGCCGACGTCGACGTCGGTGTCGCCGACGAATATTTTTTTAATTTAATATTTTAATTAAAATTTTAATAAATTAAATAAAAAAATTAAATAAATTTAATTTAAATTTTAATAAAATTATCTAAACAAATTCTAAAGGGTAATAGGTAAAATATTATATTATGTTATAGACTATTACCTCCAAACAAACAAGATTTTATTTGATTACCTAAATTGAACCAAACAACTTCAGATTATGTTTCATTTTCCCATCACCTTGGTTACGTTATGTGATTACTTGGTAATCACATAACCAAAGTTATATATAATAACATGAACCAAACGCACCCTTAGTGACAATCTACCATCCCCTTACCATCTCAGCTATACACATGGAGACGGGAAAGGAGAAAAAGGGCCTTGACGAGAAGTGGGTTGGCTCGGCGAAAATTGCTAAGAAGAGGAAGAAGGGTCAGAATAAAACATGGTGGCGATTTTTGCAAATCGTCCCTCCCTTTTTAGCCAATTTCAATGAAACCCTTATTTTAGAGTTTTAAGCACTTTAGCCCTCCAAACTTTCAGTATTTAACAACATTTGCCACGTGTAAATCATGCTTACACATGAGTCAACTTAGTTCAGTGTAAATCCAATCCCTAGATTTGCACCCTTCCTGCACATCCACGCGTGAGAGAGCATCTCCCCATAAATTTATTCACAACTAAAATGTTTGTGAATCAATTTAAACCAACCAATATGCCTTAAAACTCCTAATGTGGGACTAAAGTCTCATTCACAATGGAATCTCTTTCCTCTCCACCTTTTTTTCCATTCACTTGTATCCAACAACTTCTCCCTCAGAAACAAGAATAACTGATATATTTGTTGTGTATTAGAAATATTTGTGGTATATTTCAGTGGAGAATTAATTTATAGGAGCCTTAGCACAATGTAAAGTTATAACCTTGTGACCTAAAAAGTTACAGGTTCGAATCCTGGAAACAGCTTCTTATAAAGTAAAGGAAGGTTGCGTACAATAGATCCTTCTCGGGATCCCGTATGATAGGAATTTCATATATCAGGTTGCCTTTTTTTTGGTTGTGTATTAGAGATATGTTGCTATCAGTGGAGAATTAATCCATGTTTGAGTGGTTCTGAGTCACATGAACATAGTTGAATAACTAGTTTATTAGTCATGAAATTAACTACGCACCCCAAACAACTTAAAATCTAAGAATGAACAAAGTATTTCACTCAGAATTCATTGGTAACTTTAGCTACATTACAGCAACTTCACATTGAACATTAATAAGAGAGAATATTTATTGTCTTCTTCATGGCAACATCAATATTTCCTAACCTTAATACATTTTTTTTATTTAGCCTACACATATCAATATAAAATGGGTCTGAATAATATAAGACAAGCATAATTCGATTTGAAAAAGACTTTTAAGTTATGTAATTAGTTGGTTGGACGAAAACACATGCATAATTTAGTGTGTGTTTTTTCAACTTAGGATTTCAATAAGATCATGACTTAATGATTATCCAAGTTCTTGGTTTTTACTAATTGAGTTTTAATCATTATTTATGCTATTATTGTTAGTTTGGGTTTAGTTGTTGAATAATTCAAATTACTTATCAATCAGATAGATAAGACAACAATCAAGAGAAGAACCCGGTACTTGATTTTTAATCCTCGGAGTAATAATATGAACCACTAGAAGAAAATTTCTATAGTGTGTCACAGTTAAGATTCGACTCTTTAAGTGCTTGATTGACAAACTTAGGATTCGACTCATTAAGTGCTTGATTAACCACTTGAAGAATCTAACCTTTACACCATTAGCCGGGGTTATTATGCATGTTATTGATACTTGATATCCTATCATATTGTCTGATTGATACTTCTATTATTCATTTGTGTAGATGTTTGTCAAAGGAGAGACGTAAAAGGTTTAAGTTAGCTTCCACTTGTCATCTTGACATGATTATGATTTATCTCTATCTTGCTAACATTTGTTTATTATTTATGATGATTGATATTTTATATTTGCCTATGATTGTATCTTGTTAACACTAATTGCATGCATCACTTGTTGATAAGCATCTTAGGAACATAATATCCTTCTAAGCGTTGTCAAATAATCTTATAAACCGATTCTATACATATATTTTTTTCGATAATCCAGTCCTATGAACAAATTCTAGTTGCTATATTGTGTCAAAAATTCAAATTTATTATGTTATAAATGATAAAGATGAGTCCATGCATGTTGTGGCAAAATTCTAAGTGACATAATGATCAAATCATCAAGAACAGGCAAATTCAATTCAAAATTCACACATAGATGAATATATCATACTTAAATTGCTTTCTAAAGAATTGAACATTATATTTCTTCTGCAGGGACGGTTCTGAGAAAAATTATGCCCGGGACGAAACTATAATTTTAGTCATTTAGACTCTCCCTCTTACATTAACTTGAAAAGTCAAATATATATTAAATAAACTAATTAAATATCATAATCAAAGTAAACCAAAATATATAATTGAAGAAACTACACATTAGAAAATATTTTATATAATTTCTTAAAATAACTTATTCAACGATCAATATTATTTAAAATATAATTTTCTTATATTTTTTAAACAAAATCATCAATTATGTCGTCATAAAAGATATCTTCTAATATGTCTTTTTCTACGTAGAGAATCGCTAAGTCATTCAATCTCTCTTGACTCATTATAGTTCTCAAATAAGATTTCAATAATTTTAACTTTGAAAAATTCCTTTCAAGTACTGTTGCTACGGTCATAGTCAATAAAATTTGATAAGCAACCATTATCATAGGGAAAATATTCATTTTTAATGCAAACTCTAAAATTTTTATAGTCGTCCAAGATTTATTTATGTCATATGCTTCCAAAGGTAGCATCTCTTGCAACATTCGTAATTCTAAAAGTAGATCATGTGCATTAATATTAGACACCATATTCTTTTCTAAAAGTAGATTCAAGATTCACACAACTTTATTGTAGGGACAAAAATATGAGAGAGAGAGGGATTGGAGAGGGGGGCATCGGAGTGATAAAGAGAGCTTTTGCTTTAATTTTATCGTTTTGTTTTGCAGGTCGACCAGAGAGAGAGGAGGTGGAGGAGGTGGAGAGGAAAAATAAATTAAAAAATATATTAATTTTAAAGAAATATTAAATCTATCATATAATATAATATATATATATATAGGATGGGCCCCACTCAAAGTGGGGCCCTGGGCAGACGCCCTGCTTGCTCACCTCAAGGGCCGCCCATGTTCTTCTGAATTTTGTGCCAAAAATTGAATAATATGATGGGTTTTCATTAAAAATACTTTTTCTCGATCATCAATTGAATAATAAAATTTATCTCTAAGTGTTATCAAATCATCACTTTGCTACTAATTCAACTTAGATTATGATAGGCTTGATTATATGTGCCATAATGTGTTTTAAAAAAACCATCCTAGCATCTCACACTTTTCATCTCTGTCTTATTAGATGATTAATAATATATCTAATGTTAATTGTGATATGTTTGAAGCTCTTATCTTAAATAGTATGTCTAACATATAGATCATCTTAATTTTTATGCAAATAGATATTTAAAACACAAAGACAAGCAATCATGATACTTAAAGATGACATATTGTTAATCGTAAATAATCAAAAATAGCATATAAACCCCTAAACATCTTCGCACGGAGGTGCAAATGCACTAACTTTATCTTTCTTTAAATACTTGTTGTTACTTTTATTCTCATTAATACCATCATAGCTCACGACAGAAAAATTATCTTCACAATTGACCAACAATATGAGATAATCTTTATAATGGGATTCCTTTCTATCAAATTATAATAAAAAATATTATACTTATTTCAAAGGTTCCTCACAATCCGTCCCAACGAAGAGAGATAAATTAGGAAGATAACTTATAATCGAGTGTGAAGTGGCTTTAGAAACATATGGTTGTTACACATTTTTACTATCACAATTTATGAATACTTGTGATGAAATTGTGATGAATAGGCCTTATGAATCGAGGAATAGTCACAATTGCAATTATGACAAACTCACTATTGGAGATACAAGGACCACATAGGTCTTGATGGGTTCACCGAATTCTAAGAGATATGACTCTCAAAGATTTGCACATAGAGATGTGCTTTCTCTTAGAGGAAAATTGACCTAGGACCTATAAGAAAGGGATATCAGAAGACAATTTTAAGAAATGGAAAAAAGACAAAAATTAAAAGGGCACACTAAATTTTATAAATCGTCAAAAAGATATCCTTCTTTTGAAAAAAAATTCAATAGACGTCCCTTCCATGATTTTATCTTGAAATTATCTCTTAACTTAACATTATTGTAAAAGCTATCGAGTAATTTCTACAACGTATAACGGCTATTAGATAACTACTACAACATTTAGAAGTTATTGGATAGTTGCTATAACATGTAGATTCTACCCATTAATTGCTATAATATATTCAGGATGAGTTTAAGATTTAAAATTTATATTATATAAAAGTTATCTAGTAGCTGTTATAATACGCAGAAAGCTATCCATTATCTATTACAACGTATTTAATGTGAGTTTAGGATTTAGCTTTTAAAATTTAGGATTTAGGATACATGAACACTATTATATCAAAATAGGTTTTGTAATTATTTTAAAGTTATTTTTATGAAGGTCAAATAATTTAACTAAATTCATAAATAGTATTTTAAATATAATAGTGTTCACATATCTTAAATCTTAAATCCTAAACTCGGAATAAACATGTTATAGTAGCTATTGGATAACTTTTACATGTTGTTGCAGCTATTAAATAACTTCTACATATGTAGCAGCTACTGGGTAGCTTATACAGGATATGAATCTCAAATATTACTCACCATAATCACGTTGTAGCAATAACTGAGTAAATTTTATATGTTGTAGTAATATATCGAGTATCTTCCACACATTGTAACACCTACTTGGTACCTTCTACATAGTATAAATTTTAAATCCTAAAATCTAAGAGTAGGAGCACTCTAAATTTCAAGAATCATGAATTTTCAACACCTTGAACACTTCTCATATCACAAATATTCTTGAACGAAAATGACAAAAATTACTTGTAAAATTAGTTCTACCATAATCTACATGCAAAATCTATCTTCTACGCCCCTAGTCGATTAAATCGGTTACAAAAATAATTTCCAAGGCAAATAGGTCAAGAAACAATGGGTAATTATCCTATTATTTTGGAAACTTAATTATTAACTCACCCATAGACATACTTAGTATATGTCTTGTTAAATAAATAACTCTTAGATAAGGAAAATTACTTAATTTATTATGATATAATAAAGATCAATACTATATCATAAAATTCATGTTATTCGGCTAGCTATTAGTGTCATAAACAAATGCTAAAACTTTTTTTTTAAAAAAATAAATATCTAGTCAATTATTCGCGAGTTTATCACCATCAATTAAAATTTTATAAAATTTTAAAAATATCACACACACACACACTCATAAATATTCTCTAAACTAAATTTATAAACTAGAGACAAACATACTAGGATAAAAAAATGTGATAGATATAGATATATATCGAGCTCATTCGAAGTTTACTGTGCTTTTGGAGAGAGTTCGATTGCCTTGTACGTCATGATCTCATGAATGATCCATAACATTGATCTAGATCTTAACTTTGCTCGAGATGTTGATTTAGAAAACTTTTGCTATAGATCTTCTACTCCACTGAACATAGACTTTTGATTCCATAGAATAACAACAAACAAACACAAGTCAAAATATAAGTTGTCGACAATAGAAGAAAAGAAGAAAAAAAAAATGTATATCCAACCATCCTCCTGAAAGCAACTCTTGAGAAATTAAAAGAAGAAAAGAAAAGAAAAAGTTAGGTGAATATGCCCGACCATCCTCTAGAAAGCAACTCTTCGAAGAAAGAAAGTTATAGATTGCATTTAGATTATGTTTGTTTAATAAATAAAATGTTGGATATATTGTGAATGGAAAGGGAGATGGAGAGTAAAGAGATTTTATTGTGAATGAGATTTTAGTCCCACATTGAGAGTTTCAAAACATATTGATTAGTTTATATTATTTCACAAGCATGTTAATTATGAACAAATATATGAGAAAAGACTCACAGTGGATTGTAAATCTAGTTCTTGGATTTGTATTGAACCAAATAGTTTCGGGGCAAAATTTATCCAAGTAGATTTGTAATTTCAATTTATTTTTTGTTAAATCTTATTTGAAATAAAATAAAAAGAAGAAATTTTATGTTTTTTCCTTCTGATTGTACCTATTTGGTGTTTCTTTGACACGTACATAGCCAATTGAATTAGTTTACGTACACAATATACTCAGCTAGAAAGGTTCACTAAACAGCTTTAATTAAATCATTTAATTCTTCTAATCTAATTTCGAATTAGGATGAAAATCCCCCTTTCTAGGTACATGATATGAAATGAGTTTTTTATCAATCCAAATACATCTTCATGATATGCATTAGCATGACATTAAGACATTTATGATTTGAAATGAGTGAACTTTACGTTTACTAACCTTTATCATTTAAAAAAAAAGATAACTTGGAAAAATCAAGTCACTTTAAGAAGTTCAATGTATTTGGTGCAACATTATGATAAGATGTCTCTGCTAACCCATGTTACTTGCTAAATATTCCAGCAATAATTGGATCAATTATGTAATATGTACAAAAAAAAAGGTATCATGTCTATTGTAAATTATATTATATTATATAATTCAACCTAATAGTTGAAGATATAGATTCTGAAGGATATTCAGTTACCCATCATTTTTTTTTGTTTTTTTATAAAAACTGATTTATTGTCCTTTTTCTCTATGATCTCACTCAGCCCTAAGCATGACGTTACTGTCTTACCATCTAAATTATTTTATATATATATATATATATATATATATATATATATATATATATATATATATATATATATATATATATATATACGATTTTGTTTTCCTGCGGACTATGATGTGCGGACCTCCCGTGGGGACCAGACACCCAGATCGATCAGGAACTTCCCTGATCGGTCACGTGCCTCAGTCAGGGACTTTTCTGACTGATAATTTAGGTGTCTAAACTTCATTCGACTAATTCTAATGATAAATAATTTTTCCTTTAATTTATTTATCAGATAAATTAGAAGTAGGTACTTTTCGTATAACATTTTTTAATATTGTCTGACTGTTAAATAGTACTTGCTCTCTTTTCCTCTATTTGCCTTTTAGCAATTGCTCTGTTTCTTTTGAGGTGCGAATCAAGGAGGGAAAGTGAGAAAACAAATATTTTAAACTATTATTATCTCCGGTCATAGATATCATATTTAATATAATTTTTAATTAATATTATATTTAGTATAGTTTTCAAATTAAAATTATATAATTTTAATATCATACATTATCGGTTGCGCACCGCGGGATAGAAGGGGGGATGGGGCGGGTTGGCCGATTGATTGGAGGATAAGTAGATGACTGTTGAATGCTTTGCACACAAATTGATATTATAGTTCTTGTATTTTTTATTCAAGCAACCATGGACAATTGATTATGACTAAGTCAAAAGCACTTGGAATAATATTTTTTTGAAATTTTCTACCACGTATCGATTCAATATACTTTTTCTGTTCGTTTTCGAGATTATGATGTAGTAGAAAGGTGATTAATTATTTCTTAAATATCTACGATTCAATTCTTAACTATCGTAAATTTTGTAAAATTTTTCTCTTCAAGTGAGGTTGTAATCGTGTAATGTTAGGCTTAAGAACTCTATATCGTAAGCGTTTCATGATTTATCCTAACGACTGATTGAAAATTTTTATGAAACAGATTCATCTTGCCCAACTTGATTAAATCGAAAAATATACTTTTCCTCCTTCCTAAATCTTAAACTTTTCTAGAATGCTACAATATGCATCTTACTGCCTTTATAGGTTGACACAATTCACATTACATAAATGATTTTTCTAACCTATTTTTGAACCATTTTCAATGAGTACAAAATTTTTTATTAGGTGTCTGATTTTTCATATAAGGCTGGTATATTAATATAAAATATTCTCTATAATTTATCTATTTATATCTAGTCAAGAAGTCAATAATACTAAATCATCTATTTATATCCAATCGAGAAGTCAATAATACTAAATCATTTATGATGAATATTATCATTTTTCCTATATAAGTTATTTTGTCTTCCTAGTAGTATGCCACACACCACAGGAGGTAATAGTTGAGGATTGGTGAGTGACAAATCTAAAATTGCTTACTTTTTGTAATGAATGTTGTCATTCAGGTCATATCGTCCATAAGGCTAGTTTGGAAATCGCCCCAGAGCCTAGAAAAGGCTCATTTTTTTAAGTATATCAAAAAAAAAATATGGACCGACTAAATCTTATTCTCACAGCTTGAAGGCACATATCAACAGACGACTCTTCTTTGCACACGATTTCTTCTCTGGTATTCTTTCCACCAAAGCACGAATCCACCGAACAAAAAGTAATTCTAATCTTCTTTTCTTATTTTCTTTTTTGTCCTGCACCATGCGATATTAGACATGGATCCACCAAATAAGAGGTAATCTTAATATTCTTCTATAACTTTCTTCTTCGCCATGTAACATTTAATGCTAGTTGTGTCCTAATCATGCAACGACGACTATCCATACTACCTAATCACGTTGATTTACACTGTGGCTGTTGCATAAGATATCGCCAGGTGGCTAGTTTTGCTCACGTGACCTAATCACGCAGTGTAGTATATTTAGTGCATTTATTATTTGCAAACTAAATTTTATAATTATTTATCGTAACAAAAGGATCATTTTTCATTATTCACTTCAGGCCCCATCGAACACAAGTACGACTCTATATCATTATATGCACTTTTGTAATAGAAAGAACAATAGAACTTAATCGAATGACTTATTACACTTTTATATGTGACCAACAACACACATAGCATAGGTCCCCATGGGATGCACTGATGGTTAGTATGTCGGTGTTGCCACCAAGAAGTCTGGGGGTCAAATCCTGGCAAAGTCAGTATGTCCACCCTCCCCACGCGCTAGCCACAGTATCCGGGCTAGTTGTCCCCGTGATTTACTTTCTCCGTATTATCCTGTAACGACTTGACGGGGAAACTAGAGTCGAACGATTTACCTTTGCCACCGACAACACACATAGCATATGAACATGAAAAAAAACTAACCATGAGCCCCAGGATAGCAAGGTGCAATATAGCCTTACTATCTTGTGCGCCTACGGTGAGCACATGCCGTGAGTGCCTTAGTGCATGTAAGGCGCCTCCTTGCCTCAGTACAGGGAGGTGTCTTGCATGTAGTTAGGGGCGCCATTGGCAGGTGCTCATCGTCGGTGTCCAGGATAGTAAGACGCTATATATATATATTACGGATTCGTCCATACCTAATGTCAATTTCATTTTTTTTAAATTTTTTTAATTTATGATTACATCATTTAAGATTTTACCAATAAAATTTAAAAATTAAATTATAATATTAAATATAAAAAATTATTTAAATTAAAAAATTATTTAAGATTTATATAGAGTTTATATGATAAAATTCTTAGCCTATCAAAACTCAGATAGCTAGATTGCATTTATGAATAAATTTTGAAACGAGTGCATAAATATTTTTTTGTTCGCAAAGAAATTGACTTCAATTTCATTATTGTGAAAAGGCAGTTCGGATCCTCTGCGACGCTTTAGTCTCTGCACCTCTGCGCCACTCGCTAAACGATAAGAAATCGCACGCGAGGAGCACGTGAAGACGCAGCAGCAGCCATTCACCATTTTGCTCTCGCGCCCGCACGACCCCTCTCTCGCCGAACCCTAATCGCCTTCTCTCTCGCGAGCGCTGGCCGCCAAAGAGGATCTCGCGTCCCGCAGCCCTCGCGAACCCTCCCGCAGTCCTCGGAGTTCTTGAGCTCGTCCAGACGCCTCCCCATCCCTCGGCACTCGGCTCCCGCAGCCCTCCCGAACCCTCCCGCAGTCCTCGGAGTTCTTGAGCTCGTGCCGACGCCTCCCCATCCCTCGGCACTCGCCTCCCGCAGCCCTCGCGAACCCTCCTGCAGTCCTCGGAGTTCTTGAGCTCGTGCCGACGCCTCCCCATCCCTCGACACTCGCCTCCCGCAGCCCTCGGAGTTCTTGAGCTCGTGCCGACGCCTCCCATCAGGCATGTTACATTTCCTCCTATTTATTTGTTGATTGATTTGTTTGGTGTGTCAGTTCAGCGAGGGCCATATGTTGGAAGCCCTGCTCATCAACAATCAGTTCCATTCAGCTACCAAGAAGGATTATCATACCAACCATATAGGTTAGTAGATCTTATGGATCATTTCGGAACAGTGATCATGTTTTTATTAAGAAACAATATACTGATATTTGGCTTGTTAACTTGATATCTTATGCTTAAGTTGATTTCCTGTGCTACTAGGTCACTTTCTAAAGCCTGATTTCGTTGATGGATAAGCACCATTTCCAACATTGGAAAATGTTTCTAAAATTCTGCATGTGCAGTTCTATACACAAATAATTGACAATTGGTAGATGCTGACATTTTTCAACATTTTTGGCACCAAATGAGAGCATCAATATCATTTTCTACTTTGATATCTGATGACTTTCAATGGTAGAAAATCTAGAATCTATTGATGGATATTTTTTGTTTTCCATATGTCATGGTCAATATCTACTCTGAATGGAAGCTTCCTCCTTAAGCTCGTGCCATATTCTGGGAAAAGCAACAGAAGGTGAAGAGTTGACCTTAAGTTCACAGTATCCTTGCATTTTCTTTGCTTGACAAGTTGATGTCTTAAACCTCTACCTTTTAGAACCTTCTCCATTCCGTAGCATGCAAACAACTCGACTGAAGTCTTTCTTTTGATAGAAAATAATGCATGTTGCTGGAAGATTATCTCTTCCAACCCTTCCAGATTCTTGGTAGTAACTTTCGATTGATTTTGATAAGGTATGGTGGATCTGTCAGGATTCATCCTTACAATCACAGTATGATCAAAGAATTGTATGCTATAGTAGATTCTTGGTAGTATGATCAAAGAATTTAGGATTCATCCTTAAATTCTTGGTAGATTCTTGGTAATATGATCAAAGAATGATATGCTATAGTTCCTTGTAATATCTGTCAGGTGTGGTAATCCATCCTTACAATCACAAGACTATTACAGATTTTCTCCATCTTGTTATAAAAAATTTGATTCTTTGGAATCTATATCTGCTTGAATTGTATCATTGTTGTCAGTATATAGGAGCATTTGAATTGTATGTGCTGTATTTGAACTGTATGGGGAAAAAAGAGGCTTTTATAATCTTTTCCCCAAAGAATATCCATTCAGTAAGTACTAACATATTCACCTTTTGCTGTAGAAAATTGAGGAAGAGAAGTTAGAGAAGCTTGCACATCTCTGCCGTTCCATAACTTGTACATAAGTTAGAGATAAGTGATTGTGTTTTTTTTTTCATTCCTCTTTTGGCATTGGTCTGTTTCTAATAAGCTCTGTGTTAAATACCGAATTTTATGAGGTTGAAAAGGTGAATTTTTGAAAATTAGGGACCTAGTTGTAATTTTCCAAATCTGTTGGGCTTATTTGCAAAATGCCAAAAACCTTAAAAAGCCCTAAAAACTGCCTCCCCCAAGTCAGTTTCTCCCGTCCACTAGCCGTCCCTTTCGGTTTTCGCCCGACACCGCCGTCCCTGTCGCCGCAGCCCACGCGCCGCGACCAGTGACGCTGCTGCCCTTCGTTCCCAGCGAGCGAGCGTCACCTTTCCTTTTTGTTTCTTCTCCTTCCCTTCTTTTTCTTCTTCGCTGGTCGCGACAGCCACTGCCGAGCCCTAGCCAAGGTCGCCGACGCCGACGCCTTTCCTTGTCTTCATCTTCTTCTTCTGTTCCTCTTGTTTTCCCCTCGGGCACGAGAAGAAGAAGCCAGGGATAGTAGCGATTTCTCCTCTCCTCTCGACTTCACCCGACGCCGAGCCCTAATTCTCCTTCTCCCTGCTTGTCGGCGCCCATAAGGTAAGAGCTTTGCTAGGTGATCTTGTTATATTATGGATGGATGAAGGTTGATAGTGCATATGTTCTAATTTGGAGTAATTTTGTTCTGTTCCGTATAGGTTGCTGTTTGAATTTGGTATTCCTCTACTCTGTACCATAAATGGAGCTGTCCTGTTTTGAATTTGTTTTTAGGTCTGATTGGTGATGGTTTTGGATCTGTTTTGGATCAGAATAAATTTAGAGGGGTGAATTTAGTAAATCATGTGCAGTTGGTTTATGTTGTGGATTGGGTTTGTGAGGTTGCAGTGTTCCGGTTGTGAATTACACGATAGGACTTATATTATTTTGAAGTTGCAATCTGGTTAGTTTTGTTCAATGGGTTATTGTGCCATGGAGAAATAATTAGGGTAATTATTTGAATTACGAGGGTTGAATGCATGTTGTAACTAGGATATATCCTAATCAGGCTTCGTAGTTTATTTGGCTAATTTATTTAATTGTATAAATAGCTAATTTAGTCCTTGACACAGGACTTTGAATTGGACTCGTTCAGTTGATCGTGGGAGGCTCTGTTCGTATACGTTCTACAATTATAAAAGGCGGGTACTTCTCCTTTGTACTCGAGTAGTTTTTTTACCTTAAAGCATGGCTAGTTATGTCTTATAGGTTGCTTGACCTTGTTCTTTGTCGTTATTTAAACATCGCCGTTGAGACTTATTCTTCGTTGATCTTCGAGTATTCCAAGTTTGTATCCGTACAGTCCTCTATTGATTTTCTGTTCTGTAAAGTGCCGCTTGTACGCGAGCACCTAGAAGTTCATTAAACACCATAAGGTTTATTTGGCGTTAGAAATATCCTACCTAGTAGTGTAGATGCATAATCGTTGGATTTCGATTTCTGTTTGGTTGTATCGATGCATGTTTTGCTCGTTGGATTTTATTGCATCGTGGTTTCTTCGGTTGTTTGTGCATCGTATATCATGCACCATACTTGCACGTTGCATACTAACGACTGTTGGCTTACATTTGGTTATGCCGTCGTTAGTCATATTGTTGCTCGATTCACTCAACCACATGTTGTCATGGTAGTGGTTAGAGTGCGAGTGTTTGTTCTGTCATGCCAGACAGTGACACCCTCACCGTTATTTTAGAGGGATGAGCTGTTGGTGGCTCACCCTCACCGTTGTTTATAGAGGGATATTTTGCAGCTGTATAGCTCCCCCTATGTATAGGGGTTGGAGTGTAGACTCCCCAGCATCCTGTCCACTCAACCACGCCTTATGTGGTATTATTGTTGTTTAGTATTATTGTTGTTGTTGGAGTGGTACAGTTGTCACAGCCCTACCCACTCGGTCACACAGATGTGATGTGTTGACGGCTTGACTGGCGTCAGGGGTGACACATGTCATTGTATCATGTGCATACGTATTTCTTTTATGCATTTGTTTGTGTTTGATGCACTTATATGAGCTATGATTGTTGCATATGTATGACATGCATGTCTATCTTGATATTATTGTTGTTGAGTTGTTTTATACCTGTTTAGTCGTTATTCGGACTTTATACCATGTCGATTGATATATGTTATGCATGATTAGGTAAATTCAATAATTCTTATGGACTGTACACTGTTGAGTTCTCTACTCTGTTTATCCTTATTATGCCATGATTATTTGTCTACTCATATACCCGCAGAGTCCGCCCGGACTCACCACCCTTGCTTTCCTTTTTGTTGTTTTCAGATAGCAGGTAGTGGTATTGCTTGGAGCCAGGAGATGATCCAGTTGCCAGCCCCCAGTCCCTCGGTCCCACCGTGTCGGTCGTTTTGGTTTGGTTTAGTATTTGATTTGTTTCGCAGTTATTTTATTTGTCAGGTATTAGTTGAATTTTGTCGTATTCACTGGTATGTAGACTTTCTTTATGTTTTTGATGGCTGAGTCATTCCTTTATTTTGTTTCGATATAAACTGCGTGAGAGTGTCTTTTATATATTGTTGTGATGCTAGCCGCATGTGGCTAAGCTATATATGTGAGATGGTATGTATTGTTGCTCCATATTGTCCGCCATACAGGGGAGATGCTGCTCGATTTTCGAGGGAGCATGTGCCTCTGGGGGCGTGACACTCTGCATTTCCTTCTTTTTTCCTCCACTGCGGATTTTCCTTTTAGAGTTGTTTTTTCTTTCAATAAATTATAGATTTTCCAAATAATAATGATAAGGCTTTCTTTCTAATAAACTATGTGTTTCCTTCTTTTTTCATTTTGGCATGGATCATCTTCATCAGAGGGTACTTCAACCTATTCTAGTTGTCTTCAGCCTGACCAGCAACTCACTTTTAGTGGATCTACAGCCAAATTTACTCAAGAAATAGTGTTTCAGCTTGGAAAACGATGCACTTCTGAAGCTGAGACTGCTCCGAGGCCTGGAAGAGCTCTGCGTTCTCATCTGCTGTTCCTTGTCAATCAGCTTGCTGTTCCGCTCGAGCAATTGGAATAAATCTTTTCCTGTTTAGCTTAGCTTAAACATGTATTTGTATCAAAGTCGAGCTCTACTTTCACTGATTTCCCAGTGTGATCCATTGTTTCTCATCTGAGATATTGCTTCTAAGATAAATTATTTATCTTGTTCAGTTCGTGTAAAATTAAAGAAATGATGGATTCTAAATTTTTTTTTATTAATGATGGATTCTAAATTAAAGAAATGATGGATTCTCGTGCCAATGAACTTGGTGCTCCTGGTACCAAGTTTATATACCTTAAATATGGAACTAATTGTAAGAGAAACCAAGTTAGGTTCCTTTGAGATGCCTTTTGGATTTTAACTACTTTATATTCACTAGATCATCAGACCATTGCACCCATAATATTTCGCAAACTGTTGTTACGAACCTGCATTCGAGTATCTTCTAGTTGGCTAGCTTGTATGTTTTATCTGCCGATTGCATTGTGCACAGATGCTCGATGCCTACATCTAGCTTCGTTTGAGTAATATTCTTCATTCCAAGTCTCTTTTCTTTTTGTAATTGATTCATTAGTTTCCAGCTATGTTAGAACTATGGAACTGCTGAATAGGCTAAGTGTGATGGATCGATGAGATGACAGAAGAAGAAACTTATTTATCCACCTATAATAATTCATGGGGGGTCATCTCTTGCAACTTGTGTTGTATCAATGACCGCAATCCTTTAGTAAAAGCAAAACTGCTCAAGCTGATTGGCATGTCATTGTGATCGCAAGAAGCAAAACTGACATTGAAGCAAAACTACATTATTGAAGCAAAACTGATGTAGCAACACACATTGAAGCAAAACACTGATGTAGCAACATGATGTAGCAAAACACTACATCATTCAAGCAAAACACTGATGTAGCAACATTACAGAATATCATTCAAGTACTACGGATTGCATTACAAATGAAGCACTACAGAACATCATTGAAGCACTAATGATTACATTACAGATGTTGCACTACAGATTGAAGCACTACAGATGTAGCAAAACACTGAATACATATACTGAATTTTTGGTTTCCCACTGCAGATGGAGCTATCTTTGCATCGACTTGTTGAAATTGATTGCCTTTGGCATTTCCCTGATTGAAATTCAAAGAGATTAATCAGAGAAAATGACTAAGTACAAAAAAGTGCAAACTTTAGGAGCATAATTATACATCTATGATCAGTATCAAAACCCCATTTGGCTGTGTATTTGTGCTCATCAAAAAATAATTTATGATTTCTTTAAACATATTCCTCACCCAAAACAATTAGTGAAACTGTAGGAATATGTGAAACTGTAGCTTCTTGATCATATTTCATTCAGATTCCTACTGAGAATCATTTAAGTTACCTTCTTGGATCAACGGACTCCAACTCCGGCATCCAATATCTACCATACAGATTGATGGATACCATTTGGGCATCCATCGACTTTGCTCCAAGCCAACACTTATCAAGATCGGCGAGAAGACAAGAAACTTTACAGACATAGCAATAAAGAGCAAAAGCCATGCTCTTTCGCTAAAGCTTCCTCCATTGAAGCAACTTAGAGACTTACAACAACCTGCGTTAAAAATCCATCAGTCATTTTATGGTTCTAACATCAAAAGGATCACTATAGCAGTAGAAGACAAGTAGCTTAAGGAGGAAGCTTCCATTCAGAGTAGATATTGACCATGACATATGGAAAACAAGAAATATCCATCAATAGATTCTAGATTTTCTACCATTGAAAGCCATCAGATATCAAAGCAGAAAATGATATTGATGCTCTCATTTGGTGCCAAAAATGTTGAAAAATGTCGGCATAAACCAATTGTCAATTATTTGTGATCAACTACCTAGACTAAAACCAACAGGATATGCTTTAGGGGATTCGATATGTTTGCTAAAACATATAATGATATTTGCAGCTCGAATGTATATAGAACTGCACATGCAGAATTTTAGAAACATTTTCCAATGTTGGAAATGGTGCTTATCCATCAACGAAATCAGGCTTTAGAAAGTGATCTAGTAGCACAGGAAATCAACTTAAGCATAAGATATCAAGTTAACAAGCCAAATATCAGTATATTGTTTCTTAATAAAAACATGATCACTGTTCCGAAATGATCCATAAGATCTACTAACCTATATGGTTGGTATGATAATCCTTCTTGGTAGCTGAATGGAACTGATTGTTGATGAGCAGGGCTTCCAACATATGGCCCTCGCTGAACTGACACACCAAACAAATCAATCAACAAATAAATAGGAGGAAATGTAACATACCTGATGGGAGGCGTCGGCACGAGCTCAAGAACTCCGAGGGCTGCGGGAGGCGAGTGCCGAGGGATGGGGAGGCGTCGGCACGAGCTCAAGAACTCCGAGGACTGCAGGAGGGTTCGCGAGGGCTGCGGGAGGCGAGCGCCGAGGGATGGGGAGGCGTCGGCACGAGCTCAAGAACTCCGAGGACTGCGGGAGGGTTTGGGAGGGCTGCGGGAGCCGAGTGCCGAGGGATGGGGAGGCGTCTGGACGAGCTCAAGAACTCTGAGGACTGCGGGAGGGTTCGCGAGGGCTGCGGGACGCGAGATCCTCTTTGGCGGCCAGCGCTCGCGAGAGAGAAGGCGATTAGGGTTCGACGAGAGAGGGGTCGTGCGGGCGCAAGAGCAAAATGGTGAATGGCTGCTGCTGCGTCTTCACGTGCTCCTCGCGTGCGATCTCTTGTCGTTTAGCGAGTGGCGCAGAGGTGCAGAGACTAGAGCGTCGCAGAGGATCCGAACTGGTGAAAAGGTGATGGCAAAAAAAAATAAATGCTGCTAATAAATATCAATTGTCACTTCGATTTCTAAAGCAAGCACTAGTTAAAATTGACAAATGATAATGATGTTTACCAATATTGATGCACCGTTCATTTAAAGGCATTAAAATAATTTTTTGTTAAAAAAGATTATCTTTATTCATCATTGTTGTCCCAAGAGTGGAAGAATATCCTGTCTATTTTCTTTTCTTCTTTCGTTCAAATAAGATTGGACAAAATAAAAGGAACTTAATTAGTCTTAGGTACAATGGTCCATTTTGATTGTCCGATGAATAGATTTTAAATTTAAATTTTGAATAGATATATTTAATCTGTTCAATATGAATTTATTTGTTCATCTAATAATCACATTATAATAATTATGATGTTATAATTATTATAACACAATTGACTGATCATTGTAAAATAATAATATTGAATAATATGACACATTTTTTGAATTCTTTCCACAACCTCAGCATTCACAGTGAAGATATTTAGAAAGATTATTTTTAAATATTTTCAATTTCAAATCTCCATAGTTGAAAGGGTGGAGATTGAAATATTAAAAATAATGGAACATATTTTTTTTAATGATTTTTATTTTTTTATTAGTGGGGCCACAAATGCACTGATAGGTGGGATTCATAAATATTTGAAGATATTTAAAAAAGATTATTTTTAAATATTTTTAATTTTTATATCTCCATAGTAAAGGGTGGAGATTGAAATATTAAAAATAATAAAACATATTTTTTCTAATGATTTTTATTTTTTTATTAGTGGAGTCATAAGTGGATGAGATATCTGATGGTGGGATTCATAAATATTTGATGTATAAAATATTAAATTATGAAATTTAATATATTTAAGAGATGATATATTTTTTTAATATTTTGAATGTGATAGTCTTGGTCTTATAAAAAATTTTATTGATCATTAAGATAAATTATGAAACGTTCATGAGATAGTAAAAAATATTCATTCGCTCCTAGTGCTCTTGTCAATTTTTCTCAAAATCAATACGGAAAAAATAAATTATAGAGATTATTAGTTCGAATATTGTAATCAGCGCGTGGGAAGACGGACATACTGATTTTATTAAATTTTAATTAAATTCTTTTAAAATAAAAAAATATACATGTTAACCATTAATCTATGGGTAAATTTTCCTAAACTCCTCACTTACCAAGTCAACTTTGCATGCAATCCCTACACAAACATATTTTTACATGTAGTCCCTGATGTGATATTTGGTGAGTATTATTTGAAGAAAATTGAGTATAAAAGTTAGAAAACTGAGTATGACAGTTTGTATCCATCACATCAATAACCCTGTACTCAATTTTCAATATTTTATACTCAAGTTTCACCTTTTTATACTCAATTTTCACTGATGTATACTCAATTTTCTCCTTTTTATACTCAAATCTATCAGAGAGTAAAAATAAAGAAAAACTTGTGTGGGAAGTGATTGTAAAGTTCAAAGGGCTATTGGGGATTTAATGTCAATTTACCGTTAATCTATCAAGTAAGTACGGAAAATATAAAAAATACGCATCATGTCGGTCAATATTCAAGTTTTTGTTTGTTTTTGCTCCTTAATGGAACTGAGTATAAAAGGGTAAAAATTAAATATACATCAGTGAAAACTGAGTATAAAAGAATGAAACTTGAGTATAAAAGAGTGAAAATTGAGTACATGGTTATTGATGTGGTGGATACAAACTGCTATACTCAGTTTTCTAATTTTTATACTCAATTTTTTTCAAATAATACTCACCAAACTTCACATCAGGGACTGCATATAAAGAAATATTTGGATAAGGATTGCATACAAAATTGACTTGATAAGTAGGGAGTTTAGGAAAATTTACCCATTCGGATTCGTAGTTAACTATTCGAAGACTCAATCGCTACCAGTCACAGCTTTAGCTCTACAAATCTCCCAACCTGGACCTTCCTTCTCCTACTCACGCTCCAGAAGGCGCCAGGTGTGTTGAAAAGCTCACTGGCTCGCTTGCCATTCTTGGGCTTCAACAGGGCACCCGAAAGAGAGGCATCCTCCGCCTTCCTTCCGTTCCTTGCCTTGCATGGACAGAGAGCAAGGGCTGATTCATTTATGACAGATTTCTCTCTCATTGCTAGCAAAGGTATTTGCTTTTCGGTCTTTTTGTTGCCTTGCATGTTCTTGAAAGGTCTCGGGGCGTAAAAGGGTATTCGGTTTTTTCTTGCCTTATATGCTCTTGGAAGGTCTCGGGGCGTAAAAGGGCAGACCGATCGATAGCCGACATAGGCTCCTGGAGTTTGGATGGTTGACTGTTGGAGGGGTTGCATCCTTTTTGGCTTAAAGATCAGACTTTGAGGCGTTTTCTGGTGTTTTTCTGGCGGAAAGCTGAGATCTGCCTCGTTCTTCACGGGTTTCTGACGCATTCAAGGCCTTTGTTTTTCGGTTTATTATTTCCGATAAAAATCGTCAGTGGCGATAAGCTTCCAAGTTCCGAGACGGGAGTGACCGGTTTGTGTGTTCGGAGATAACTCCAGGTGGCAGATCAGGAGGGAGGCACGGTAGGTTAAATCCTTGCTGTTGTTTTGCTTCGTTGTTTTCTGGTTTTTATATTCCGCCAACGAAGAAGTATACTTTTTCCGCGCTGGGAACTTTGTCCCCACGTGAAGACCTATCGGACGAACAATCTCGGAAGGCATCTAGTCTTCCCTAGCGTTCGGCCATTTCCAACGAGTCACTGCTGTGTCGTTCTCTCGATCTGGTGTTACTTCCCTCGGAGTTCGTCGTTCACTCTAGGAACTGGCTTGTTGTAGCTGTTGGTGCAGTCAACACTAATAACCAAACTCAGGGTTCGTCCTACAATAGCAACCTCGTTTGCCATCTTTGAACCTTTACCCTATCCTCCAACTGATCTTGCCTTAGCAGGAAGAGGTATGACGCTCTCTTAAATTTGAGTTTGTGCTAGAAAAGTTTCTTTATTGTTGCTCTTGGATCAAGTCGTTGTGTTCATACCTGCTACTGCTATCAAAAATCTTTATTGAAGGCTTGCCTTTTCTTTGATTTTGTAAGATAATCTTAGCTAAGATTTTTGTGTTGTAGGCTCGCTCATTACGTGTAAAGATGCGAGGTGCTGTCTTTGTTGCCATAGCTGCTTCTATTGGTAACTTGTTGCAGGGGTGGGATAATGCAACAATTGCAGGTGATTCTTCCACTAGCCACCAATTTTTTTTTGTACTTATCTGATGATCAATACCAGGAGTTGTTTGGCCAAAGATAATTTGGTCAATTCATACTAATCAATAGTGGACATAACAGTCTTGACAACAATTTCGATTTTTTTTCGTCCAATTTCTTTAGTTGCATGGGAAAGCTAAATATTCTTGATTGATAATGTTTCTTTCTCTCGTTGTTGTGACTCTGGATATTTGTTTCTCCTTGAAAAATTGCAGTGCTAACAGCTAGCATAAATAATAATATTAATAGTTGGGAATGATAATTGTATTACTAGCTAGGCCTGATGGCTTAAACCATGCTGAATATATTCATACATGAATCTTGTTAATCTAATCCTGTAGTAAACAACTATTGTTAAGAACTTAGCTTCTAATTGACATTTTCTTATTTATGTTCATTCAGGAGCTGTCCTGTATATTAAAAAGGAATTTGAGTTAGAGACTGAGCCTACCATAGAGGGACTAATAGTAGCTATGTCACTGATTGGAGCTACTATTATTACAACATTCTCTGGACCAGTGGCAGACTGGGTTGGTAGACGTCCCATGCTAATTATCTCATCAATTCTCTATTTCATTAGCGGTTTATTAATGTTGTGGTCGCCGAGTGTCTATTCTCTACTCCTGGCAAGGCTTATTGATGGATTTGGGATTGGTCTCTCTGTCACACTTGTTCCTGTGTATATTTCTGAAACAGCACCGCCTGAGATAAGGGGACTACTGAATACTCTCCCACAGTTCAGTGGCTCTGGTGGAATGTTTCTATCATATTGTATGGTCTTTGTGATGTCGTTAATGGTTAACCCAAATTGGAGAGTAATGCTGGGCGTTCTCTTTATTCCTTCCTTCCTTTATTTTTTGTTAACAATTTTCTTTTTGCCGGAGTCTCCGAGGTGGCTTGTAAGCAAAGGGAAAATGGTAGAGGCAAAACGAGTTTTGCAGAGATTGCGAGGGCGGGAAGATGTCTCAGGTACATAAAGCTTACTTCTAAACATTCTCATTGAGTTAATTCATTTGCTGAGTAACTTGTTTTGCATTTCAAGCTTTGGGTACTATCAAGTATCCTATATTTATATCATGTTTCCTTTTGTGTTTAAACATGCTCTTATGTATGAGCCTAGACTTTCTTGCCAGCATTTCTGGTTGCATTTATTTTTAGAGAAACAAATTCTAAATCAAGGCTAAAATGAAGTTCTAATTTATTTTACTAAACTAAACTTTTTAATAGATTTAATGGTAACCTATTTAAATTGTAGCATGTAATCCCTCATGCAACAGCAACTAAACACGGTGTTAACCGGTCGATGTGGCTTGCTAATATAGTCATGAGTTTTTGTAGTTGGGTTCTTCATTTACTCCCTTTGCACGTGGGTCAGATACCAATATTTGAATTGACACTCCAAGTGGCACTCTAGCTCATGTACAAATTTGTAGAAATAGTGATATCAGACACTCAGATCCTCATCTGTATAGAATGGGCAGATCCAAGTCCTACTATCCTACTAAGATAGCCCACTGCCGCATTAGCGTAAATTTAAGCTTAGGTTTAAATTGAAAATTCTATTAAAATTTCTGCCTTTATTCCTCACTTATAACTCCATTCACCCTTCTAGATTTCCTCATTTCTCCTTCTCAATAGGTGCCACTGGGAGCACTTCGTCCTTTACCTTTGAATGCTTCTTGATGGTTGTTGCTCTACATCTTTGCCATCTTTGCTAGGATACTCATCTTCCATTGCCTTTCTCTCTTTATACTCAACTTGTCTACCAAGAGAAGGATATGGGCGAGGGATCTAATATATTAAAATCATGTTTTCTATCGCAAGGAATGTGTAGTTGGTGAATATAATTATGAGAAATATAGTGATGACGACATCATTGAATGGAGACTTGGTGGGTCAATGTTTTCCTTGAGCTTTTGTTGCACTAGCCCCTGTGCATAGTGGCAAGCTCATAGATGTTGAGGACGGTCGACATTTAGGGATGACCTTTGTTAGACATGATGGACAAATAGAACCAGATGAGCTCTTCAATTTTGTTTATGAAGGCAATGAGGAGTTTAAGAAGGCTGTGGTCAATGATTATGAGAGAGGTGAAGAGGTTGTGTAGGTTGGCAAAGAGAGACGGTCAATGGACTTAGGTATGAGGTAATGAGAGAGATGAAGAAGATGGAGATCCTACTTAGTGAGAATGTTGGCTTTCATGAGGATCATTGAAGTATAAACTTATAATTTGTGGATTCACCAATCATGTAGAAAACCAAGAATCTGATATGCAATCTTCATACTATGTTGCTTGATCCCCATCTGACCTACCCTCGAAAATGTGAATAAAGAAGAATTTCTTGAGAAATTGTAGAGTAAAAGGGAATACAAGAGGAACCTATTACAATTTCAGGAGTAGAGTATTAGATTACTAGAGCTATTGGTTCTGGGTTAAGTACTATATTAGGTGTTTTAAGTTTAAGATTTTGTCGTATATATACATGTAATTGGTGTACTCCATAAACATCAAGAAAAATCAATACAATTTCCCTAACTTCTACATCGTACTAGAGACACCACTTCTCTATTGTTGATTTTCTAATAGGATCCTAGAGGAGACTACGAAAATGAGCAGTCTCTGCTCATCCCTTAATTTTGAACTTTCTTTGTAGCAAGCCATCCTCAACAATCTTAGTACCTCCCTCCAATGTTGCATATGCATTGCAAGTCGTCTCTATATTTATATCCAGTACTTGTGAGATTCAATCTTGTCCAATTGCATGAGCTCTCGCATCTGAACTCCTAACTTCTAGGGTACACTATATACAATAATAAAAAACAATGCAATTTTCCTACGTTCTACAACAATCAAAAGCAACTAATTTTCCTCTTTCTTTCATATGATGTTAAGAATACGAGTGTAGGTGCTCCTTGACCTCTAAGCCTTGGATTTCTATCATTACTCTCAATCAGACGAAATTGTGTGCCCACTAGATTAGTGGGGTAGATAATCACCTTCTACTCGTCACTAACACCCTCTTCTACTTAATTGGCCGCTAAGCTTTAATCCTACTTTAAGATTAGAAAGGAGAGGCAATGTTGCTTCCATGTCAATTGTCATTTGGTGGACATACATGACACACTATGGGAGAGGCATTGATTTGGAAGGCTCCATCATTGATGGGAACCAGAAGGGCTGTGATTCTATTTTGTCGGCATAATCTAAATTCTAAAGGGTGTGATGACAACTGGCAATCTTGAACACAACAGGATAAACTAATCAGCTTAGCTCGAAACATGACTTTAGATATAAAACACCAAAATTATAGGACTTGGATATTTTTATTCCAGTTACATGATAGTTAATGTCTCATTTGATAGACCAGCTTAACCAAATCAGCTTTCTTGGTTATAGTGTCTCAATTAACGATTCATTAGCTCCTTGTTTTTAGTGTACCTTCTGTCCGGTACCTTGTGAAAATGTCTCGGAGTCTGGTATGTTTGGGCTCCTGAAGCAAATTGCTTACCTCTTAAAACTGAGCCTTGTAAGATGGTCCGATACTAGTTTAACGAAATCTTGGAGTAGAAAGAGAATTTACCTGTACAGTTATACTTTATGAAGTCACAAATTTTATTAAAACTATGGATGATTACAAATATTCTCTTCCTAATCAATTGCAAATGCTTTATTTGCAAATATAGTTGTTAGAAATTTTACTATATTAGCTGATGGTTTTGCTTTTTTGTTATTCCAATACCTAAGTTTTGAGCAGATTTTCTTCTTTTCTGTATATTACAAATATGCTACCAGTGTTTTTGTGCTACTGTATTTGCTTGTAGGCATATTTTTAGGACCATTTATTCTCAAATTCTAAAGGTCTTATTGATTGATCTTTTACGTATTAGTTATCCTTTCTCTGCATTAGTGGGCGTATAACATCGGGCATTCATTGGATAGTTACAATCTAGTTCTTGAAAGCTTTGGATTTTCTGCATCATATCATCAGCTATAGTTCAACTCATGTGCGAGAATTGAAGTGTTAAATAGTTCACATTGTAATATTTTATAGCTATTACTGATGAACTCTCCTTGAGAAACAAATTCAATTTGTTTTAAAAGAAAAACTTTATGAAGATTCAAACAATTAATCATTGCTTCTAAATTGTCTAAATTATTTTTATATGGAAATTTATTTATTGAAATCAATTGAATCAGAAAAGAATTATGAAGAAATCTCTATCTATTTCATTGAAAAATGATGCAAATATATATACAACTCTATGATCTTTGTCTTGCTAACTTAGGAAAAAATCCTTATAATTAAGTCAAAGAATTAGGACTAATTTACATCATAACTTATTTGAAGGATTATGATTTTTATTCCTTATTTTTAGTGATCTTATCATCTCTTTCTAACACTCTCCCTCAAGTTGGTGAATGGATATTGATCATTCCCAACTTGGATACATTTTCTTCAGCAATAGTTTAGTAAGAAGGTCAGGACCTTGTGATTCTGAAGGCACATAGCAAAGATGAATCTTCCCATGTTCAGTCTCGGATTTTATAAAGTTTCCGTTGATACGAACATGCTTCATCCGATCATGTTGAATAGGATTGTGAACCACTGCTATAGCTAACTTCCTGTCACTATACAACTTCATTTTGTCTTCAAATTGAACATGTAGATCAGTAGTTGTTCAATCCAAATTAATTCACACATCCTTATGTGATGACTCGATATTCTGCCTCTACATTACTCCTTGAAACAATTGTTTGCTTCTTACTCTGTCATGTTAGAACATTCCCTCAAACTTTAGTGCTATATCTAGTAGTGATAGTGAGCAGTAGTGGCGGTGGTAGTATTAGTAGTTGGTGGTCAAACATTCCCCAAATTTTAGTGCAATATCTAGTAGTGGTAGCAGTAGTGG
>JAGFNQ010003175.1:325469-353833 GCA_024364735.1 Boesenbergia rotunda | reverse complement strand
TCTACCTAAATCAACTAGTTAGACCACAAATTTATTGATTTATTTATGTACTAGCAATTTAGGTAATGATGAAGAATAGGAAATTATGTCACATAAATAAATAAGTTCCACCTCACAAGGAAACACATTCCTTTTATGACATTACAATATGATGTATAGTAAAAAATTATTGGAAATTAATGAGACAACTTCTATCTTGATACAAAAGTTACTATTACCACCAAGCCTTATCCTACTAGGTAGGGTCGGCTGCATGAATCCTTCTACGTCATTGGACCCTATCCTTATTATATCATCATCTATATTTAAATAAATTTTATCTTGTTTTATTGTCGGTAATCGAGTTTTCTTGGTCTTCCTCTTTTGTAGTTTGTGGAGGACATCCTCTTTCACAGTTTGTGGTTGTGCGAAGAGGTTGACGAAAGGACTTCATTCTTAGGCTTTGGATTATCCTTTTAGGAAACAACATTGGCAACACTGTATCATGTTGGTAGAGCCACAACTTTATATTATGAGTTTGCAAGTAATGGTTGTTGCTCATCCGCGATGGAAGTGACAACATCCTAACTCCAATTATGGTCAAAAAGTGTTCCTAAGGTTTGTGTTGTTGTATGGAGTGAGAGATCTCGGAGATGAGTAATAATAGTGAATTATATTTGGCAGGATCTTATGGCAAGCAACTATATTGAGAAAATGTGGGGCGATGACCTGATTGTGGAGCAACTCTAGGAGGAAGTAGGGAGAAGTCATGTTGCACGATAGGCACGCAAATCTTGGTTCTAGATGGAAAAGGCTCATGGGTGGCTAAGGCTAAGAATTCAGTTAAAATGGAACTGAACTGAACCAAATTAACCGAAACCAAACAAACCTATTTTTTTGGAACTAGCCTAACCGAATTTTCCAATAAAACAAGCAAATCGAACTGATAAAATATCAATTAATTGTAGACGGAATTTTTCTAATTAGGGCTAAAAGTTCATCATAAATCGCAATAGTGCTAAAACCAAATTCATCATAACCGAATTTTTTGCCAGTTCATTCGGTTTACTCGAATAAAAAATTTTAAAATCAAACTCGAACCGAATTAATCATTTAAAAAAAAACTGAAATTCCGAATCAAATTTTTATGTTTGGTCAGTTTGTTCAGTTTAATCGAACTTTTGCTCGCTCCTATGGGTGGCAACTGAGGTTCATTTGAGCAACAACATCTCTATTAAGGAGAAGAGGTACTAATGTGTTGATTGGTTGCTTTATAGCGATTTCCTTGTGTGATGGTGATAGTGATAACGATAGCTCACACAAAGCTACCTCGATGAGAGTCTTGTGTTCGCAGGGTGTGTGGTGGATCAAGGATGTAGGAGATGGGATTCTATCCTCATCATTCATTTGCTCAAGCCGAGATTTGGAGATCATGCAATGGAAGTTAGTCTTTGAGAACAGAGATGCATGTAAGAAGAAGACAACTTGCATATGAGGTCAGGTGGTTGTCTGTGACAATAATCTCTCTAGTGCGGGAATATTTCTTTGGAAAATCCTAACCTTGGAAAGTGGCTCCAATACCATATATAATTTGGGGATAGAAAATTATTGTATTGACTTCATAAAGGTGTGATAAAACCCTAAATCTGAAACTTACTAATATGGGCCTAAATTTACCATGCCGATATATATATATATATTTTTGGATTGTTAATGATAAGAAAAATAATGTTTCTTTCTGCTTTGTGTTATATGTTTCTTTCTGCCACAAAGTTATATTTTGGAAGCTAAAATATATAGGATGTGTTTATTTTAGTACAGCATGCTAATAATAAAGTGTTTTGCCTATCCTTAGTCTAGCTAACTGGGAGCATCATTCAAAATATTAAACCCCGTTTCTCAAAAGGGAAACTAAGTTCATTGCTAACTAATAACATATAGAAGGAAATGCATATTCTAGTCAGTGAATAGCAGGTCCGTAATGTGAATCACATATATGCCTAAGATAAGCCCTAATGTAAATTCAAAATTATATTACAGGTTTAGGGTTGTTCTTGTATTGTTTAATGTCAATGTTATGGGCTAATTGAGCTCCTTTATGAATATTTAATGTAGGTGTCCATTTGTAACATTTCACATTTGTAATATTTTGTATTTGTAATAATATCTATATTTCAGTAGAGGAGGGACTAGCTAGGGTTTGGTAAGGAATAACTCCCCTTACATGGTATTGGAACCGATTTCTTTCCATCCCATTGCATTTTCTCAGGGAGAAAGCCCTTTGTCATCACTGCCTAAGTGTCCAATCAAAAGCTTCCAATCCTTGAATCGTAGAGAAAGCTTTGGAAATCTAAGTAGAACTAAAGTTGAATATATGAGATAGACTTGCTCTTTTTCAGTAATTCGTGATTTGAAGGTATGAGAAAGCTTTCAAATTTTATGCAAGTACTCATGCATTACATGCTTTTCTATGTTAATATTTGGCATAATCCTGCAAAAGCCAGAATTTGTAGTTCTTAAATTTCCTTTGAGAAGGTTATTCAGGAATGATAATGCTTGCTTGTATGCAGTCTATGCATTAAGGATTATCAGGAGCAATTTCACTGATCCTATGGGAAACCTCAAATCTTGGGACAATGGAGATCCATGTACATCAAATTGGACAGGCGTATTTTGTGCTACATCAAATGATGAATACCTACATATAGAACAACTGTATGATTGATACTCCGAGAATTCTTTTTTATGGAAGTTGTTTCGACATTTTCAAATATGGCAATGATACATTCGTATTTAATTTTAAATTTCTTTTGTTCTCTATTCTATTTCCAAATCATTCCTTTATTTATTAATTGAATTTCTTGGAGGAAAGGGAATGGGAACGTAGTTTTTCAGTTCTTATCTGACTACTATATTCTTATTCTTACCTTCATGCACTTGGCAGCATAAGTTTAGACCAAGGTTGCCCGCAATGCTGTGGGAATGCTCCTGGAGATATCAAGTTGAATGGACTTGGCTTCCTTTTTGTTGAATTATCTACACTAGCCAAATTCTTCCATCCAACCATATGCCTTCACTTCAAAAACAAAAATATGTACTAGTTTAAAGTATCCAAAATAATCTGTTGTTTAAGTGGATTTCCGTTTACACTTCTGTTACCGATCTTCAAAGACAATCCATGAAACATATGTTTGCTTCATGATTAACGTAACACATGTAGAATCCGTGATGAATTTGATTCAAAAATAATCGCTAAATTGTCGACATTCTCAGATTTTCGTAAAATAAATAGTTACCTATTAACTAGGACAAGAAGAGACTAGAGGTGTGACTTTGCTTTTCTCAAGAAAATCTGATTCCAACGAAAATTTGAACTCAAAGGATAAGATCAAATCAAGCTTAACACGAGAAGAATTTATAGAAATTTAGAAAATTGAGTTAGGGAATGATTGAGCTGAGAATTCGTAAGAGTTGTATACTATTCAGATATGAAATAGCACCACCCTTATGCTTCCAATGCTTAGGTACTTTTGGTTGTGAATCAATTGATTACCTTGAAATTTTAGTTGTATTCAGTTGAGTTACTATGGTTGGATATATATGCATATTTTTTACTTCCTCCTGACACATTTTGCCTACCAGGCAATTGTTAAATTATAATTTATCTGGAATTCTGGCACCTGAGCTTGGTCTTCTGCCGCAATTGAAAATTATGTGAGTTATGATATTATTTGATTTCTGAAAGGTGAAAAATTTGAGCTTACTAGTATGCTTGCAACATAGTCGAATTAGGTTTGTCTTACATTATAGAGCTGGGTTTAGATGAACACTTTTTCTTACTTGAATTGCTGACTAACCTTTTGATTAGGTTTATTTCCACTTTTTTAGGGATTTTATGTGGAATGCAATAAGTGGAACTATCCCAAAGGAGATAGGCAATATTACATCCTTGACGCTTCTGTAAGATTTTATCCAAAACCAGAGATTAGTAATCATGCGCATTTTATTTTTCTTCCGTGGTACACTTGGTCACATTCTCTCAGTTTCTTTTTTCTAATCTGAATAAATATGTGCTATGCCCTTTTGTGAAGATACTAGATCATGTATGCTGGGGAAGTATTAAAATGGATCACTGCAAACTTTTTCTATTAGGGAATGTAGCTTGATTGTTTCATTATAATATGATTTATATCATATAGATATCTCTAGAGTGTTGTTTTTTCTCAGACTATCTCTCTCTAAAACCTCTGAGGGTGGCATATTGGAATCTTGACTTCTTGAGCTATCACTATTTAGAGAAAATCCTGGATTATCTTATAACATCCTGTTTATCTTATCCACAATAGAAGTAACATAGTGTGCATATTCAGCTAACAGCTATTTAAACCACTGAAATATCATTTCGTAATCTCAATTCTTTGCTACATGCTTGCATTCGAGATTGTGTTCTGAGTTCATCGCAATTTTCTTGGCAGTTGGGACTTGGGAAACCTATTTTGAATTTTGGGGTTGAAGGGAGCCTTGGTGTCTTTATCCTAAACAACTTGAATCATATATTCAGGCAACATACAATTTCTTTAATTTATAATAATCAGATTTGATAATAAATTGGACATGAGCCAATCCAAAGGACAACTGGAACTTGAATAGAACTGTAAATTTACAATTGATGCTTGCATACTTGAACTATATGTTTGATCGTTGAGATGCTATGTCAGACATGAACTCTCTCCTATTAAATGAAAAATGGTTACCAGTTGCAATTGCTGGTTTGTGACCTTTCAAGTTTTTAGTCATTTGATTTGTGAACTTTGGAGATCTTGATGGAGTTATCATGTTCACATGGACGTGCTCATACATGTTCATCTACAATGTTGCCATATTCAGTTTGGCTGAAGTTTCACCGTGGAGTTTTGGGTGTTTTTCTGCATGCCAATGTTGATTCGTTACCTATATTAGACTTTCTAACTTAAATTGTTGATCTTATCTTAAATTTATGCCTTTTAAAATCGGTGCTGTTATTTAGTATCTACATACGATATGTACAATGTAAAGAACGTACGACTTAACCCGGATACCCGGTGCCAACTAAAAAAAGAATGGACGACTTAAGACCTACCAAAGAGATGGTCATCTTTATGAGTCACTTCGGAATGATGTTAATTTTACTCATTATATCAGTGAGTTTGGTTACCAAGTTTTACCATAGGAGTCCTGCAGCCCCACCTGTTAAGCATATTAGGCTGCTATGCTGCCGCTACTGGTGGTGCTGATGGCCTTCAGTGCAGCAAATCTAATTCTGAGGCCTGGATCTTGTAACCTCTGGGAATGTCTCAAGGTTTTGATCTAAGTTTTAAAAGAATTAAAAAATCTACTGCTTGCCTGGTTTTCGGGGGATTGCTACAATTTGTTGAGAACTTATCAGCAAATTAACGATAGGAAATATTGTTACTGCTCTTAAACTTCTGGTTAAGATTCTCAATAAATTGCGAATTCTATTAGCAGTGAATTTTTATTATTTCGATTAACAAAGTTGCCTGCCTGCCTCTATGCATAGTTAAGTCCTCTCATCTCTCGTGTGCCCTTCCATCTCTCATGCCACTAGTTCATTTTGCACTCCAATCTTCATACGCATTCATAATGTGGCAAACATCAGAGCATGGTTAGATGATGATTTTTTTCTTTTCTACCTGTATTTTGACTTGTGATTTCATTATCTTATTTATTTTGTTATTTTTTATTTCATTGTGAGGATAGTAGATCAGGTGTTTGCTCACTAAAAAGTTAATTGGGCTAGACAATTGAAAACAACAATTATTAGGACATTAATGGAGAAAATCTTCAAGATGAGTAGGATTGTATTTCTTCATATGACTGCAAGTTTATTTTCTCTGTTTGCTGTGTAAGTTTTAACAACAATAAATTTGCAAGTATTTGCTTCTCTCGTGTTTGAAGTTCTTATTTATTTATTTATTTATTGTGGATCCCTTTTCCACTATTTTGCTTTTTATTATAATTGTTAGGCAACTATTTCATTTTTCTCTTCATTCTACCTTTTGCTTCTTTTAGATTGGCAATACCTACCATCTTAGACTATTGTTCTATCAATATTATTTAGACGATTACGTTTCTCTAAAATTTCATTAACCAATATGTTTATGTTTGCCCTTTTATCTTCTATCTGCAGACTTCTAAGTGGCAACAAGTTATCTGGCTCTTTACCTGATGAGATTGGCAATCTTTCTAGATTAAATAGGTTACAAATAGATGAGAACCATATTTCAGGGCCAATACCCAAATCATTTGCTAATTTGAGAAGTATAAGGCATTTGTGAGTATGCCCTTGTTGCTCATATTTGGCACTTTGTAGAGGATTCTTACTGATTTGCTTTATTTTGTCCCTCAGACACATGAACAATAACTCGTTGAGTGGGCAAATTCCATCTGAGCTGTCTACACTGCCAGTCTACCATTTGTAAGTGATTTGCAGCTCCTTTTCTAGTCATGTATGTCCTAAATTTACTTTTGTTTTGTTGTGTGAATTTGGCAGTCTAGTGGATAACAATAATTTATCTGGATTGCTTCCCCCAGAACTTGGATTGCTGCCAAATCTGAAAATCCTGTGAGTTTTCTACATGCCCAAATTTTTGTAAATAGTAGGTTTTGTGAAATACTACTTTGCTTCGTTTTATTAGAAAGGTGGCATAACTTGCATGGAGCTGAATGGAGAATAAGCGAATATGATTCATGTAGCCTGCCAAACTCCATGATCAACCACTGCATCATAACCATAGGATGACACAACAAGAATATACACAACACTAAAATAGTGATGAATGTTGAATTTTATTGTGACTGTTTATGCTGAAAAAATGGAAAATGGTTGCATGCTGGACAGAAAAAACAATACTATAAAGGAAAGTGCATTAAGTAAACAAAACAATAAAAACAATGTGCAGTATAAAACTAAAATGACAATCAGGGGGCATCACGTGGTCGAAAGAAGTCAATAGATTGGCGGAGGTGGCCGTCAAAGTCAACAACAAGTTACCACAACTACCGAGTCTCGATTCCATGACAAAAGGTCAACGACACCTGACTCCACGCCAAGCGGCCTTGCTGCCCAACTCCAGACTCCCAACTCTCGGCTCTAAAGCAAACTCCTGACTCCAAGTCACCTCGACTCCATGATGCTCTCAATTCAAGATTACCCTGATTAACCAAAGTCGCGTCAATTGTTGATAATCACAGCGATAAGCTGTCACTCGCGGAAGACACGGACAACGCAATCATTATCCCCGAAGAACGCAGGAAACATATCCATTTACTCCGAAATAAATGGGCTAACACAGTCATTTATTTTAGGAAAGATGAGTAAATGTCGACAACGATTTCTGGACACATGGAGAATAGGGAACCAGCCGCTGTCCTATGAAAGGTAGCTCACTCCTATGGGCAAAGGTATGCACACAAAAAGACACAAAACCATAACTCCGTTGCGGAGATTCTACTTCCTCCTCCGTTGGAAACTTACTTGTGCGTTGGAGTGGCTATGCCCCATCATTCTAACCCACTCTCTATAGTGCTCCCCTTCCGGGCATTGGTGAACCATTGTAAATTCACGTGGCCAGGCGATCGACGACTCAGTTAACCTCGACGCCCATTCACCGGTGAGTTATTCATTTCTCAGGCAAGACACTGAACTTGCCTGCAAAGTATTCATTGAATATCATTGAATATGAGTTAACTGGGGTGTCATGCCCCGAGGAGCCGTGCGTTTGATGAAAATCGAATAATACCTCCCCTGTACGACGGGCAATATGAATCTTTGTACATACATAATATGGTCTCCTTGGCCTCCACACATATCTCATACAACCATATAGTAACTAAAGAGTAATTAAAGGAAAATAAATATCCACCACCACTAACACAAATGTGTCAACGCGATCACTGCAAAAACCAAACAAAAACTCCAAAATGCCCTCTAAGCAGACCGACAACGCTTATGCATAAATCCATAACATGTACGACGAGTTCACAAAATATATATAAAATGAAAGTACATCCCAATTGTAACAAAAGGAAAATGCGGAACAAAAGGAAACCACTACGAAGTAAGTATATTAGCTATATAAATATATATCCTAATTTGTATTTTACCTAAAATACAAATTACTCCCTAAAATAGAATCCTAATTTATTTCCTAGAATATACCCCTAATTTTGTATATAAATAGGTCTATTTATTTCCTAGAATAGATCCCTAACTTTGTATATAAATAGGCCTTACATCTTGTAACTTTTGTGTATTGAGAAATCTCTTATTGTAATATGGTATCAGAGCATTAGGTTTCCACCGCCGCTTCTCCTCTCTCTTTTCCCCTTTTTTTTCTTTCGGCGCTTTGCACGATTTCTTTTCTCCCTTTCTCTTATGGCGCTTCACCTCTTCGTGCGAACCCATCGCTAGGATTTGCTTCATTGTCGATAGCTGCTTCTCGCCGCAAGCAGTCCGTGATTGCTTCCTCTTCACAGATACTTCCTGAAGCAGTCTTCTTCTGCTTATCCACTTGATAGCAGCATGGTGTCTTCCTCCCAGAGCTTGGTTCCTGCCCTGCTGCTGTGTTTTCTCATGTCCCGCTTCATTGTTGTTGGCGTATGCACCATAGCTGTGCTATCTTCTGTTGAAGTGTTTATGATTTGGTGTCGCTTTTCTTCCCTTCTCTGATCGCCTCTTTATTTGCAAAGTAAGTTGCCGCCGTGTTTGGTTTGAATCTTCCTTTGGATTCTTCTATTGTTTCATTTCTATGGCTGAAAATAAGACTTCCATTATAATGAATGTGGTGCCTATAATATCTAAGATCACGGACTATAAGTTAAATGGTTCAAACTATTTGGATTGGACTACGACCGTTCGTCTTTATCTATGGAGTATTGATAAAGATGATCATTTGACCGATGACCCTCCTCAAGATAATTTGAAGCAGACATGACTTAGAGAGGATGCTCACTTGTTTGTTCAGATTTGGAATTGTATTGATAATGAGGTAATTGGTTTAATCAATCACTGTGAATTTGTTAAGAATTGATGAATTATCTAGAATTTCTGTATTCTGGAAAAGGGAATCTCACCTGCATATATGAGGTTTGCAAAGCTTTTTACTGTGTGGAAAAACAAGATCAACCTCTGATTAATTATTTTATGGCTTTCAAAATGACATAAGAAGAGCTTAATATATTGCTGCCCTTTAGCACTGATGTGAAGGTTCAACAACGCCAACGGGAGCAGATGACTGTCATGAGCTTCCTTGTTGGCTTATCTCTCGACTTCGAGTCCACTAAATCACAAGTTATCTCTAGATCGAAGGTTACCTCATTACAAGATGTGTTTAGCTGCATTCTCCGTACAGAAAATACCATACCTGTTCCACTTAGTGGTGCTTTGGTGAGTCGCAATACTAATTATGTGCCAAAAAAAATCAACTATTCACAGTGGAAACAAAGGTGGCTCGCAAGATTTTAAAACTCGGACGTCAAATTCTAATTGTATTATATGCAACTATTGTCGTAAGCCGGGTCATACAAAGATTGAGTGCAGAAAACTTCAGTACAAGAATCAGCAAAAACACCTGGCTCATATTGCATTTACTAATGATACCCCTGATAAATTAGTTCTTATCTCTATAGTTGAATATGCCCGGCTTACGACAATAGTTGCTCTAATTGTATTATATGCAACTATTGTCGTAAGCCGGGTCATACAAAGATTGAGTGCAGAAAACTTCAGTACAAGAATCAGCAAAAACACCTGGCTCATATTGCATTTACTAATGATACCCCTGATAAATTAGTTCTTATCTCTATAGTTGAATATGCCAAGTTCTCTTAATATAAGGAATCACTTAAGTCTTTATCTTCCTCTGTCACTGTTATTGCTGATTCAGGTAATCACAACACATGTCTTATTTCGTCATCCTCTAAGTGGGTCATTGATTCTGGTGTCACGGATCATATGACAGGTTATTCTAGTCTCTTTTCTACTTTTTCACACAGATCTAACACTCCTATCGTTACTTTGGCTAATGGATCGTTATCTTGTGTTCGTGGGTCTGGCACTATCAATCCTACTCCATTGCTTTCCTTATCCTCTGTCTTACATTTACCCAATTTATCTTTTAATTCGCTCTTTGTTAGTCAATTAACTCGTAATCTTAACTGTTGCATCTCATTTTTTCCCGATCATTATTTATTTCAGGATCTTTTGACGAAGAAGATTATTGGTAAAGGACATGAGTCTGGAGGTCTCTATATTCTTGATCCACCTGTCTCAAGATCCTTCGCTTGCTCAAGTATAACTACTCCTTTCGAGGCTCATTGTAGGTTAGGTTATCCATCTCTTCCTTCGCTCAAGAAGCTTTGCCCACAATATAGTAGAGTGTTTTCATTAGATTGCGAGTCATGTCAGTTTGCAAAGCGTCATTGTCTTAGGTCTAGTCCAAGAATAAATAAACATGCTATTATACCTTTTGAGTTGGTTCATTCCGATATTTGGGGTCTTTGCCCTATTTTATCTAAACCTGATTTTAGGTATTTTGTCACTTGTGGATGATTATTCTCGTGTAACCTGGTTATATTTAATGAAAAATCGTTCTGAGTTATTTTCTCTATTTTGTGCATTTTGTGCCGAGATTAAGACTCAATTCAATACGTCCATTTGTACTCTGCGAAGTGATAATGCCAAGGAATATACATATAGTTTATTTCAAACTTATATGAGTCAGAATGGTATGCTTCATGAAACCTCTTGTGTTGATACTCCATCCCAAAATAGTGTGGCTGAGCGTAAGAACAGACATCTTCTTGAGACTGCACGAGCCCTTTTATTTCAAATGAATATTTTCAAGTCTTTTTGAGCAGATGCGGTTTCTACAACATGTTTTCTCATTAATCACATGCCTTCATCTGTTCTTCATGGTGAGATTCCTTACAAATTTTGTTTCTCAATAAGTCGTTGTTGTATCCTGTCAATCCTAGGATATTTGGTAGTACTAATTTTGTTCGGGATGTTCGTTCACATGTCACTAAATTAGATTCCAAGTCTTTAAAGTGTATCTTCCTTGGTTATTTTCGTCTTCAGAAAGGTTATAGATGTTATTGTCCCAGTATTAACAAATATCTTGTCTCAATTGATATCACCTTCATGGAAGACACATTTTATTTCCCATCCTCACTTATCCCGGCTTCTCAAAGGGAAGATGATGGTTTATTGGTATATTCTATCACAACCTCTGCACCTGTTTCGGAACCTGCTCTGGTCAAACCTCCTATTATTCAAGTATACTCCAGGCGTCAACCTCTTGATTCATGTCCTGCACCTACTACTTCGTCATCAGATCCAACTTCGAGTGATGATCTTCCTATTACATTACGTAAAGGTAAACGCCAGTGTACTTACCCTATTTCTTCTTTTGTTTCTTATAACGGCTTGACGTCGTCTTCTTGCTCTTTTATTGCTTCACTTGACTCTATTCCTATTCCTAAAAATGTCTGTGAGGCTTTATCTCATCCTGGTTGGAGAGATATAATGATAGAGAAAATGAAAGCCTTGGATGATAATGATACTTGGGACTTGGTTGATCTACCTTCAGGAAAATAAGCTATTGGATGCCAATGAGTATTCGCAGTTAAAGTCAATCTAGATGGGTCAGTTGTAAGACTAAAAGCTCATCTTGTTGCTAAGGATTATGCTCAAACTTATGGTGTGGATTATTTTGAAACTTTTTCTCCTGTTGCAAAGTTGACATCTATTCGATTATTTATTTCATTGGTTGTTACTCATCATTGGCCTTTACATCAACTCGATATCAAGAATGCTTTTCTTCATGGTAATCTTCAAGAGGAGGTGTATATGGAGCCACCTCTTGGTTTTGTTGCTTAGGGAGAGATGGGGCGAGTTTTTCGTCTTCAGAAATCTTTGTATGGTTTGAAACAAAGTCCTCGTGCTTGGTTTGAAAAATTTAGTCAAGTTATTGAAAAATTTGGTATGACGAAAAGGAAGTCTGATCATTCTGTGTTCTACAAGTAGTCAGAAGCGGGTATTATTCTATTAGTTGTGTATGTGGATGATATTGTTATTACTGGAAGTGATACTACGGGAATTTCATCTCTCAAATCTTTTATTCTTAGTCAGTTTCATACAAAAGACTTAGAGGTGTTAAAGTATTTCTTAGGTATTGAAGTTATGAGAAATAAAAAAGGTATATTTTTATCTTAGAGAAAATATGTTCTTGACTTATTAACTGAGATAGGAAAATTAGAAGCAAAGTCTTATAGTACTCCAATAACTAAAAATGTTGACCTCACAGTAGATGGAGAACTATTTGAACATCTAGAGATAGAAGGTTAGTTGGGAAGTTGAATTATCTTACTGTGGCATGGCCAGATATTACATATTTGGTTAGTGTCATCAGCTAGTTTATGTCATCTCCAACAGTTCATCATTAGGCAGTGCTAGAGCAAATTTTGTGTTACTTGAAGGGAACATCTGGGCGATGTATCATATATAAAAATCATGGGCACACTCATATTGAATGTTTTTCAGATGCAGATTGGGCAGGTTCTAAAATGGATAAAAGGTCTACTTCATGTTATTGTATTTTTATTGGAGAAAATTTAGTTTCATGGAATAGTAAAAAGCAAAACTTTGTATCACGGTCCAGTGCAGAGTCGGAATATAGGGCTATGACACAGTATGTGTGTGAAATAATGTGGATATATCAACTATTGACTGAAATAGGATTTAAAATTTCAGTACCAGTAAAACTGTGGTGTGATAATCAAGCTGTTATTCATATTGCATCAAATCCTGTATTTCATGAGCGAACTAAGCACATTGAAATTGATTGTCATTTTGTTCGTGAAAAAATTCAACGAGGCTTGATCACTACAGGATATGTAAACACTGGAGAACAACTAGGGGACATCTTTTCAAAAACTTTAAATGGGGTCGGTCCGGATTGATTATCTTTGTAACAAGTTGGGCATGATTAATATATATGCCCCAACTTGAGGGAGAGTATTAGCTATATAAATATATATCCTAATTTGTATTTTATCTAAAATATAAATTACTCCTTAGAATAGAATCCTAATTTATTTCCTAGAATAGACACCTAACTTTGTATATAAATAAGCCTTATATCTTGTAGCTTTTGTGTATTGAGAATTCTCTTATTGTAACAAAGTAGGATTGGTTACTCGGCGCTCTTGGCGGTGTCATCCTAAAAAAGGAAAAACAAGCAAACGATTATAAGTCCAGGGGGACTCCACGGGTATATAAGCAGATAGATATGCATGACTATAAAACTACATGCAAGTACATACCCATATCAAACTCACCTACGAGGTATGAAGGTCATAAATCCCCGAACCTGAATGGTCACCAGACCATACGCAAACCAAAATACCTCCTGTATATGCATGTCATCCAAATGCAGCAATCATAGCTTAAACAAGTGCAACAAACACAAACAAAAGCAATCCATGTAATCGTGCACATGATGCAATAACATGGTCACCCCTGACGCCAGTCAACCACTGTCACCAGTCATGGGTGAGGTCGAGTGGGTAGAGCTATGACAACTGTACGCACTCTACCATCACTGCTCCTGAGTGACTGAGTGAACATGATGCTAGCGGAGGACACCCTCCTACCCCAAGTCATGTAGGGGAGCACCACTCTTATCTCCTCGTATCATGGGAAAGAGGAGGGATCTCAGTCTGCTACCACGCTACGGGAACCACTATCCATGAGCGGCCGACGGAGCCTTGACAGAGCAATTACACACATCCTCCTGATAGTACCATTAACCCATGAGTGTCAGTGTATGTAGATCCTGATATGACTGACGACCCGTCTCAACCACAAGGGAGTCAAGGTTCGCTAGTTATGCAATAATGCAAAGATGGTGCATGGCGCCAACACACACAACACCCATCAAGCAAATCTCAATATGACCTGCACAGGTCTGAAACATAAATCATGACCGATAAATAATCTACTAAGCATGTAATAATGCTAGGTATCAATAAATGTCAAGTATATGACATGCAAATCTTCCTATGCACACGTAGTCTAACAGAATAAGAGTATCAAACATAGAGATTGTATTGAAAATAAACTTTGAGTATGCCAAAGAGTTAAGCAGGATAAACAAAAGGTAGATAATGACAAACAGCTTTGAAATTCTAGGAAAAAGTCCCCTTCTTCTCCCGGAGCTCTTGCATTAAATAGAATTGCTTTACAATTTATCTTTAGTAACAAAGTAAATATAGCTACCATATTAATTACAGATAATCTAATTTAAGTATGTACTAATTACAAATAATCTACTCTAGGTAATAATATATACACAGCTAATTAGCACAATTATGGTAAAGTAAATTCCATATTTGATTGGCCATAATGTCTGCCATTGATATCCCCCCTCAAATTGATGCTGGATGATCAACAAGCATCAATTTGTCAATAAGAAAGTGATGACGGTGTCGGGAGAGAGCTTTAGTAAACACATCAGCAATTTGGAATTCGGTGGTTATATGTGGAAGAGTGATGACACAAGCATCATATGTCACGAATAGAATGACAATCTACTTCGATGTGTTTAGTGCGTTCATGAAATACTGGATTAGCAGTAATTTGAATATCACTAGTATTATCTGCATGAAGTGGAGTAGGTTCAAGTTGGGAAAACCCAAGTTCACCCAACAGTCCCCGAAGCCAAACTATTTCAGAACAAGCAGAGGACATAGCGCGATACTCTGATTCTGTGGAAGACTTAGACACCCGATCTTGCTTCTTACTTTTCCAAGCAATAAGAGAGGTACCCATAAACATGCACCATCCTATAACTGAGCGTCGAGTATCAGAACAACCAGCCCAATCAGCATCACTATATGCAACCAAACGAATAGGAGAGCCCACAGAAAAGAAAAGTCCCTGGGAAGAAGTACCATGCAAATAGCGAACAATGCGTCGAACTGCAGCCAAGTGAAGATGTGTAGGTGCTTGTAAAAATTGACTAACTTGTTGAACAGAAAAGGCAATATCAGGTCGGGTAATAGTCAGATAGTTCAAGCTCCCCACTAGTTGTCTATATAAAGAGGGATCTGGGAGAAAATCACCCTCATCACGGCGATATTTAACGTTCACCTCTAAAGGATGATCAACAGAACGACCATCCTGCAGACCAGCCAAAGCCACTATCCCCTGGAGATATTTATGTTGGTGTAAGAAAATTCCAGCTGGAGTAGAGTGCACCTCAAGCCCCAAAAAATAGTGTAAAGATCCCAAGTCTTTCATATGAAAAGACCCCTGAAGATGCTCTTGAAGCTGAGAAATTAAGACAGAGCCGGACCCCGTAATAACAATATCATCAACATATACCAGGAGCAAGACGATTCCTTTTTCAGTTTTGCACAGGAATAAAGAAGAATCATACTGACTTTGAACAAAAGAGAAGTTAATAAGCGTAGAGCGGAATTTGTCAAACCAAGCACGTGGAGCCTGCTTTAAACCATAGAGTGAACGTTTTAGTTTGCAAACATCAGAAGAGGGTGTAGAAAATAATCCTGATGGTGGAGTCATATAAATTTCTTCCTTAAGATCTCCGTGCAAAAAAGCATTTTTCACATCCATTTGTCGTAATGACCATCCCTTGGAAGCAGCAATAGCTAGGATAAGTCGCACTGTCGTCATCTTCGCTACAGGAGCAAATGTCTCCTCATAATCCACTCCATACTCCTGGTGATTACCAAGTGCCACCAGCCTTGCTTTATATCTATCAATTGAGCCATCAGATCGTAGCTTAATAGAATATACCCATTTACAACCAATGGGCTTAACACCATTTGGGCAAGGAACAATATCCCAAGTGTGATTCTCCTGAAGAGCCTGAAGTTCTTCCTGCATAGCTTTAACCCAACATGCCTGCTTAGTCGCATGTGAATAAGAGGTAGGAACTGTAGTATCAGCTAAAGTGGCAGAAAAACCATATTTATCAGGAGGATGACGAGTGCGAGAGGATTTTCGAAGAACCATTGGATTAGGATCGGGAAGAGTTTGTGATGGTGAGGTTTTTCATCGTTGATATATAACGCCAGGTATAAAACGATCAGTTGATGGAGAGGTATTCTCAAAATGAGGAAGAAGACTACTTCCAGAAGGAGAAACATGTTGCGGAAAATAACACTCATGCTCAAAGAAAATCACATTTCGGGAAATACGAAAACGATTAGCAATCGCATCATAACATAGAAAACCTTTTTGAGCATTGTTGTAACCCATAAAAGCACACCGTACGGATTGAGCTGTAAGCTTGTGACGTTCATGAGACGGCAAGTGGACAAAACAAACACACCCAAATGTGTGCAACATGTGATAATCAGGATGCAACCCAAAAAGACCATAGTAAGGAGAATCAAAATTCAGTTGTTGAGAGGGCAACCGATTAATCAAATACACAGCAGTAGACAAGGCTTCTACCCAAAATATAGGCGGAACTGAGAACTCTAGGAGTAGTGTGCGTACTATATCCAATAAGTGACGATGTTTTCGTTCAGCCACCCCATTTTGCTGGGGAGTATAAGGACATGACCGTTGTGATAAAATACCTTTGTTTTGCAAAAGAGCTTGAAATTCATGTGATAGATACTCACCACCATTATCAGATCGTAAAATCTTAATGCACGTAGAGAATTGTGTCTCAATAAAGGCCAAAAATTTTTGAAAAACAGTGAACACATCAGCTTTCCTACGTAGAAAATATATCCACGTGAATCGACTATAGTCATCAATAAACGTCACAAAATATCTATACTGTGCATGGGAAGTAACTGGAGTAATACCCCAAACATCACTATGTATTATCTCAAAGCATATTTTAGCACGACCACCATGAGTAGGAAAAGGTAGAACTTTACTTTTCCCAAGTTTACAAGTAGTGCAGGCAAGAGGTAATAGGTGTTTAGAAAACTGAATGTTGTCACCAAGAAAGCCATTCTTCATTAAATTAGATAAAATCACATTATTCGGATGACCCAATCGTTTATGCCAAACATCAGTCTTATTTGCAGTAACAATAGAAGAGAAGGACAAATTTCTGGGAACAGAAAACTGCAACGGAAATAATCTTCCCACTTTAGGCCCCTTCGCGATCACTTGACCCGACACCTGATCCTGTACAATACAACCACCACGAGAGAAATGTACATCACAGTGATTATCAACCATCTGACCAACAGAAATTAGATTTGTAGACAACCCAGGAGAGATAAATACATGACTAAAAGAAGACCCTATATCACCAATGGCTGTAATTGGAAGATTACTGCCATTAGCAATCTGAATATTTTGTGAGCCATTATACTGTAGTACATTATGCAGTAGATCAGGTGACCCAGTCATATGATTGGACGCCCCAGAATCAACAATCCATGAAGAAGAAATATTCGTACCTTGGCCCTGAAGAGTAAGAGTAGAAAAGGCAGTGAGAATCATTTGTTGGACCATTTCTGGCGTAAGAACAGATTGATTGGTGCCAGTGACTGTAGATGTAGGACCAATAACTTCAAGATTTGGAATAGCAGCTTGAAAATCTTGGGTCCGTCGATTTTTCGGACGTGTAGGACACTCCTTGATAATGTGCCCATGTTGCTTACAATAGTTGCAGAATTTCTTACTGCAGTTGCGAGCCATATGCCCAAACTCCTTACAACTATAGCACTGCAGTTGATCCTTACCACGGTTCCTCCCTTGAGCAGCATAAGCAACATTGATAACTGCAGATTTTTCTTGTGATGCACCTAGAACAGCTTGGGTAGCCAATCTTTGTTCTTCACGCAACAATTCTCCAAGACATATATCCAAAGAAGGAACTGGATTTCTATTTAGCAATCCAGCCCGAGCAACATCAAAGTCTGATCTCAATTTCATTAAAAATTGATCACGTTTACTAACTTCATGAATTGCCTGAATACTAGCTAAGGCCTCCTTTGGTACTTTTGAATATATAATATTAGAATATTCGCTCCAAAGATTAAGAAATCCAGAATAATATTGCTCAATAGAAAGATCACCTTGACTGAGGTTACCAATCTCAAGCTCTAGTTGGAATCGCCTTGCAGTATTATCTTGATGATATATTCGTTTCAGGTAATCCCACATCTCCTTAGCCGTATTAAAAGGTCGTAAATTGTTCACCATATGAGCTTCGATGGATCCGAGAAGCCAAGAGATAATTCGGGCATCCTTTGTCTCCCATTGACCACGGTCCTTAGCGTTTTCAGGAGTCATTAACGATCCATCAATGTGACCCCAAAGCTCCTTCCCATTCAGAAACATCCGGAACTGAAATTCCCATGTTGCATAATTTTTTCCGGTAAATTTGATAGCCAAAGTCTCCATAGGTATTCTTCTAGAAAAATTCTTAGTAGCCATCCGAAAAACAGAAATCTTAATCCAAACTCTCAATCACAAGTCAATCAATCGAGAGAAGAGAAAAAAATTCCAAAAAAAATTGTTGATTGGAAATCAACCCAAAAGAAACAAACCAGAGAGCTTCAAGGGCAGAAGAAATTTCAGCCTTCCTTTGGCTCTGATACCATGACAAACAGCTTTGAAATTCCAGGAAAAAGTCCCCTTCTTCTCCCGGAGCTCTTGCATTAAATAGAATTGCTTTACAATTTATCTTTAGTAACAAAGTAAATATAGCTACCATATTAATTACAGATAATCTAATTTAAGTATGTACTAATTACAAATAATCTACTCTAGGTAATAATATATACACAGCTAATTAACACAATTATGGCAAAGTAAATTCCATATTTGATAGGCCATAATATCTGCCATTGATAGATAAAGGTAAATCCTACCACTATCCATAAAAGTAACCATGCATAGCAACCTGACAATATCTACAGAGATAAGCCAGAAGGTACCCGCCTCCAAGTAGGTGCTCGTATCAGAAAAGATCCTCCCGTCCAATATCCATAATCGATCAAATCAATGTCCTGTATCGAAGGACATATTTAATTAGCTATTATAACACATGATACTTAGTTAAACGAGCTATCCTATTTAATAGGATCATCCTAATTATCATATTCGTTTAATTAAGTCTCATTAAATAACAAATCTCTAATTACTCCGCATAACTAAGATTAGGCTCAATTTTTGGTTTACCCCCAAATTAAAATATTACCTCCGCTCTGCAACATTTTGCGTTCGGATCAACTACTCTCACAAAGCCTGTTCCCTCACTGATTATGTTAAAATTTCAACCAACCTAAACTAATAATAGTATTTTCTTATCTCTACCAAATGCTCACTCATAATTCTCAAGCGCACATAGACTAGACAGAACATACACTGTAAGAACATACAACATAGATATTGAAAATAGACACACCTAATTAGAATATTTAAGTTGACACAAACGGTTTAACGCTTACATCAAACAACCACTACTCAAACACGCTGAGTGTAACAGCTAACCCAACATAACATTATATCAGCAGCGGCATCAAAACCTCAGAATGCGACGCCACAACCCACTCCGCGGCAACGCACACCAACAAAGAAAATGCATGGTAAAGAGAAACCAACAAGATCAGGACATCTACGGTGCATCAGAAATTTTTTCTCTAGAACATGAAAAGCAAACGTCTAGTGATTCAAAAACAACACAACCAAAAGAAGCCTTACCTGAATAGCGCCAACAAATCCCTGCTTAAATCCGATGGTGTCCGGCGGCTACGGGTGGGTCGAACCACCCAAATTCTCCCCTGTTCTCCCTATGCTTGGATCTTGGCCTTGCCGACGACATTCCCTTTGCTCGAATTCGCTGTAGGAGATTCGCGGGTGAGGGAAAGGTGCTCGGGCTTGTTCGCAGCGAGGAAGGGAAGGAAAAGAAGGACGTCGGCGCACTCACGTTGGTTGACGGCAGAAATCGCGAGGGGAGATCGCGCGATGAAGGAACTATTGCGGTGTCGCTTGCTCGCGCGAGGAGAAACCGCAATGGAGGTATCGGGAGATAAGGGGAATAAAATGAGGAAATTTGGGAATTTAAGGTTATAATTTTAGGCCTATTTGCATAAAGCCCCCTCGAATTTTCTATATTTAACATGGGGTGTGACCAACCTCAAATGGTTGCCTCAAATTGTGAACCTGGAGGTTAAAGGAAGGTTGTGTGTGAGCACACCAGTGCAAAGCCAGTTGAAAAGAACGATTAAAAAGTTATTTTAAATCTGCATAATGCATGAGAGTGTCACCCCTTCCACTCAATTGTGTGAGAGAGATCTGGATATAGTAATGGATCATAGTTCCGTGTAATGCACTAATTGATTAAAGGTAGAGCATAAAGAGGAATTCTTTTTTAAAAAAACTAAGATACCCACCGAAGCATGACAAGATCATATGAAGTAGGAAATAAGATCATTTTATTCTTTTATTTAGTCCCAAAATTTTCTTTTTTACATTTCCTGAGTGTCGGGGATACAATCAATGCCCCACATTGGTAAGATATAGAAAAGATCATGGGTATAAAAGGACAGAAGATATCTCTATTGGTATGAGGCATTCTGGAAAGAGCCCAAGAATAAAGCCATGAGGGCTTAGGCCCAAAGCGGACAATGTCATGTCATTGTGGAGATATGCATATTCTTGGGGTCTCAACACTAAGTAAGCATCATATCTCAATTGTAGTAAAAGGTGATTACGCTCACCCCAGGCGTCCCTCATAGCTCGTCCCTAGGTTATGTGAAAAGAGATAAATCACGAGATCAGCTTATAGCCGACCGCTAAGTGGCTAGAGGGTTAGAGAAGGTTTTTTCCCCAAGGGCATGCACCCCGTCACGAATTGATCCCTTGCCCTATTATAGCAAAGCTGCTACCCTCTAGCCAACCTGGCACTCCATTGGGACAAGCATCATATCTCAATGATTGCACATGTAATGGATTAATCATCTCACAAGACAAGTGTTGTAAAGAAAAATAAAGAAAACGCCACCTGAACAAGGACTTATACAGCGTTGGCTTGCTCCCAAAAATCTCTAAAGGCCTTCAATTGATGGATCTACGAGGATACACTAAAAGAAACACACATTACTCTCAAAGCATAACATCAACAGTTAAATAAAAAATGAGAAAAATAATCTATGAATGCCAACTCTAACCTCCTATAAAATATCACTAAAGCATATCACTAGACTTGCCCCTTCTGCATGAGAGAAGACTCACCCTTACAAACTAACCTGAAACATAAAACAGAAACTTAATGAACTCAAAAGCCAAGCTGATGGGCTTGCTTGAAATAAACAAAAGGAAACCAGCAATCACTCATTCATAAGGGTTCCAATCCAACTTCAATACAAACAGGAAGATAACAAGAAACTGCTCTATTGTTGTCTTTAAATGATAACACATTCTCAAGAATCAAGCATACTATGCATAAGAAAAGTGAAATGTAATCACAATGACCAAGGTCACACTGGAACAAGAATTATATAAACAACATTCGTTATAACTTATAAGGCATAAACTAGGAGCATAGGGCTGATCTTTACCTTGGTGGCCTATCCGATATAGCCACATGATAAGCAATTCAATTTCAAGGGAAGGAGGGGTACCTGCTGCTCCATCTACCAATAAGCTTCTGAACTGAATTCAAAAAGGAAACAAGGATAAGGGAGGACTCACGAGCAGCAAAGCAAGAGGGAAACACTAACAGTGAAACTGATTCATCCACTCGGCTGAAATAAAGTTGTGTTGGAGTAGTAACAGGTTCCCAAATTGACAAGGGAAGAAAAGAAAGAATTGTTCAACTATAGCAACATGCCAGCAAAGATGGACTAGAAAATCAGGCAAGGTCTCCTTGGTAAGGGCTTCACGAAAACAGTTAGGTGACAGGTGTAGGGAGTCAGTGCTAGGAAAAAAAAAATTGACACGACTAGGTCTCTGACATATGGTGGGTGATCCCGCCCTATCTTTAGCACCGTACGGACAGCCAGCGTGGCAAATGACCTGGCCAGTTTCAGGGTCCACGTCATTGTATGGGTAGCCAACTCGACAAACATCCTGGCCGGGCCCAGGGTCTCCTCCGGTCGGTCGGGCACAAGGCGGCCAGTTAGAATAAGTATAGCGGTTCATCCGGTCGGTCAAACCCGCCCGACCACATTAAGGCTTACACGCCTCGTCTAGCCGGGTATTTCCGCCCGGCTGTCCTTTACACCCAGGCTGGAAATCCAGCCGGGCGGGCCATCCCTGTGTCCACTCGGGCACTCTCTCGGAATCCCCCTGGGGTACAGACAGAATACACCTGCACCAGCTGCAGATAACAGGCTATCACCATTCGTGTGAACTGACACTCTGATTTACAAAAACCTGTCTTTGTCCTCACATAAGACAAACAGTATGCGACAAAGAATGTTGGTTACAAATCGACATAACCATACCATATCCTCTGACTCTGTCAGAAGATCCTAACACAGGTCATACTCAAAACGGCCTAACCATACCATATCTTCTGATCCTGTCAGAAGATCCTGACACAGGTCATACCCAAATCGACTTAACCATACCATATCCTCTGACCCTGTCAGAAGGTCCTGACACATGTCAGACTTGGTCCTTTCCCCCGGCTATATAAGCCACTCCCCTCCTCATTATCAGGTACGCGCGAAACCTCTCGTCTCCAGTGCTCCATTATTTTCCTTGTTCATCGGAGTACTGACTTGACCGTCGGAGTGCCTTGCCGGGACGTCTCCCGGCTAGGTTGCTAACGGTCATCTTCCTCCCCAGGTCCACCTCCATCCGGTCGAGGGTTCATCCGGCGGCACCTGCTTCCGACCATTCGAAGGACGCCCCACGCCCGCTGCCATTCTGCGCAAGGACACCCAGTCATCGTCCACGTCACTCCCCTCTACACCGTCATCCGGTTGCGGCTCCATCGCGCTCGGCGACAGGATCAGTGGGTAAGGGAACATAAGAGGAGTACCTCTGACCGAAGCTCTCGATGACATAGGAGTAGGATTTGAAGGTGGAGCAGTTGAGGACAATGGGATAAGTAGGGTGTGAGGCTCACCTATGTTGGCGAAACTTTGGCTGAGGTGTCATGGGGGATTGGGACTTATTGCTGGGGCTAGGTGCCAGTAAAGGGAGGAGGAACACGGTAGATTTTTTGCAAGAAAGGGGGAGGGAGAAGGGCTAGGTCCCTCAGGCAGCAGTGGGAAGGAAATAGGAGGAAAAGAAAAAAAAAATGAAAAAGAAAAAGAAAAGGAAAAAAGAAATATGAAAAACACTGTTATATGATGGTTGGAGAGAAGAAAATGAAGACAGGGAAGCAGATAAAACAGAATAAAGATCTATCATACACTTCACTAAGCAGTAAGCACGATTAACCACACAAAGGAAACACACACCAACAACACGAGTCAGTGAACTGTGTGTATTAGAGAACAAAATAAGGTAGAAGAAGAGTAATCTTTTCAAAGAATAAAAAATGAACAAGTAGTGTAACCAATGCATAATTCAAAAGGTATTCTTGTCTTTTTTTTATTAAAAAAAGTTTAACCTCATGTGTCACTATTGTTTTCTTTATATTTGCAGCCAGCTTGATAACAATAATTTCAGTGGCAGTTCCATTCCAGCTTCATACAGCAACATGACAACACTTGTAAAATTGTAAGGCCTTCCTACAGCTCTTCATTGAGTTATGTTTTATGAGCTTACTCCTTGAGTTTGCTCCTAAAGATAGCTATTACATGGGGCCCTTTTCTTCATGGCGCTATAAATATTCTGTAATAGTTATTCAAAGCTAAGACCCTGGCTTGTGACACCATAGTAACTGGAGGGAACTTGGTTCTATTGATAGCTAAGGTTCTGACATGATGCACTTTAACATTACTTTGTAACCTGAAGGAGTTGGGTATATGATTACTTCAGCCTCAGTAATGAAGTCTGAATTGCTTAAAAATTTCTCTACCTAACTATTCAGCAACAGCTTGCAGAAGGAAATGACCAATACATGGATTATGAACTTGATCTTGTTTGCCCTAAGTATCTCTCACTAGATGGTAAATGTTTGACCCTTCACAACACTCTTTTGCACCTCATATTGATGCAAGTGAACCTCACCTCAATTTTACACCAAAGCTACTCTCCTTGAGCAACAACTTAAATTTTTATCCATGTTTATCTCTTGTGATGCTCCATGTAGAAATGCATTTCTAACAAAATCTATGAATCAGCCAATGAAACATGACAATGAGACAAATAAATAAACTATAGGTATCTTTGTCATCGGTGAAAATTGACTGCATATTTCACATCATAAATTTCTTTATCCTTTGCCTACTAGTTCAGCTCTTGTAGATTCTGTAGTTTGAGCCTTCTTTCATTGATCATAAATTCGACATAGATTGTCATTGCCTAATTTACCACCAGCCTCTAGCTCCTCAACCAAATTTGTTAGTTTTGTCAATCATGAACAAGAAGTGATTGTATGGTATTTTTGTTGTTGGATCTGTCAGATCAGTTGAGACAATTAGATAATTACATTGAATTTAATTAATTGTCTATTTTTTAAATCTTTGTGGGGAGCCTGAAACCCTTATTTGTGATGCATTAGAAGTTTAGATTAAATCCTTGTTATTCTGGTTACTGCTGATTGATTAAATTGATATTCATCAATAGATTGCATCACATGACAACATCGTGTATATCCACTTTGTTTAGTTTGATAATAGTTTTCATTTTGACACTGATTGCATTTTTTTTATTTGATACTAATTAAAACAAAGCAACCCTTTACTAATTAAAACAAAGCAACCCTTTACTGCGTAGCCCTCTGACCTAGCAATACGGTCGCCCGTCTTTCATAACTGTCTGTCAATTCAGGGGGCTAACGCAACCTTATTGCCTCCTAGTGTAAACATAGAGGTACGACCGCCAACCTTCTATAAATGTTCGCCACCTCAGTGGGTCCACTTTGTCTTATTGTCTAACAGGGAGGTCTACTAGGTCCCTCGCATTTCGAGAGGCACTTAGCTATATCCCCCACGGCTTGCGAATGTCTTGGGCCCGACCGGCTGCCTAGTCTCACCCGACCGGATGCCCGAGGTCAGCCGGCTGGTCACTCGTGGTCTAGCTGCCCACCTGGTATCAACCAGGTCGGCTGGCCGGCAACTGCATCCCATGTGCGTTGGGAATCCAGCCCAATCGTGGGGCGCCTGAGTCCGATTGACCGGAGAACACTCAAGCTGGCCGACCGGCACACCCCCCCCCCCCCCCCCCCCCCCCCCCCCCCCCCCCCCCCCCCCCCCCCCCCCCCCCCCCCCGACCCACCCTCAGATTGAACCCCGGCTGACTGCTCCGTTCTATGGGCTCCGCCGGGGATTAGATCTTCATAAACGCCTTGTCCGGGCGGGCCCACATCAACAATGAAAGTAAGGCAAAACTAATAACTCGCCTCTCGTTAGCAATCTCTTCAAATCGCAACCTTTGCTTCCAAGGTTCATGGTCTTCGTTTGCTATCAATTTTGGTAACATTTCAAACACATAGCATATTGATAGAGAGACGATGCAACTCCATATGTGTCAGACTATTGTATAGGTTTGAATCATAATTATTCGTCCATTTTTGTTTAGAGAAAGAAATCAATTAGCAATCTGCTGACTATCACAGTTTTACATCTTTGTGTGCTGGAGAGAAATTGTTAACCATTTCTAGAATCCCATGAGTTTTTTATTTTTTGTTTTTGGTGTTCAAAACGTTTTGTTTCTTAACAAGATGCAGTGCTATGTTCTCTTTGTCTTAATGGTTGATTACATTTTTTCTGACAGGAGTCTTAGGAACTGCAACCTGCATGGAACTATTCCTGATTTGAGTAGGATGCCTCAACTTGGCTATTTGTAAGTCCACTGTGTTCCTTTCAATGACATAGAATATGCATATCATAATATTTTAGGTTTTAATGATCTCAAGTATGTTTCTTAAGGTTGATAAAGTCAGTTTGATTACCCAGAACCTTTTCCCTATCATATTAAATACTGATTACATCTTGTAGTTTATACTGTTTAGTATTAATGTCCTTCTAAACTCCACAGGTTATCTGTTTGAAAACAAATACAATGGCTGCAGTCTTATCTGTTTGGGTCACTGGGTATTGATGTTAGGGAGTTATGTGAAAATATGTAAGGACTAAGGGTTCCTCCTCTTTTAGTGAGGCGGATTCCTTCTCACTTTCTTGAAGGTGGGATCCTTCATGGCTAGCCACCTTTCTCTCTTCTCGGTGAATTTCTTGTAAATGGAAGTTTTTTCTTGGTGTGGTTGGTCTATCGGGTGTAGCATTGACTACTACCTTATCGATGACTTCTTCCTGCTTCATCTAGTGCCAATTGTTCTACATTAAGTAGTAAAAAGAATTCATAAAGAGTTGAATCTCACAATCATGGTAAAACGCAATAGGTAAAAAGTAACTTCTAAAAAGAGGTCGTAATCCCACTAATCTTGTATTCTTATACAGATTAAATTATACTTCTGTGGTTGCATATATAAATAATTATTTTCTGATCTAATATGGCTTAATGTGTCTACTAAGCAAACTTACTTCAACAACAATAATAACAATCAAGCCTTTATCCCACTTAGTGAGGATGACTATATGGATTCTGTGATGCTATTGGTAAGCAAACTTACTTCAATGTACACAAATTGTACATAGTTATTTAAGGTGTGACTCGTGAGGCGCCCAAAAGCGCATAAGTGCTATGGGGCTTGAGGCGCACAGTGCAAGGTGAGGCACCCACCTTATCGAAGTAAGGCGCTTTGGTATTTTTATAATTCAAACATATATAAGGAATTTCTACTAAAATATTTCACTAACAAAACTATTGTTCATAAAATATTAAACAATAATATAAATATAAAATTCACTAGCAAATAAATACATTATGCACATAATTCAAATTAAAAAAAAATCAAATATCTAGATCATCAAAATTTTCATCATCTTCCTCAATCATGTCATTATCATCATCACCAAATATTTCATATTTGTATAGCTAAATCATCATCGGTTTCCTCATTCTCACAAGGTGCACGCTTAAGGTGCACGAGCACAAGAGGCTCGCCTGATTGCGCCTTGCGCTTAGCCATTAAGCTGCAACCAGGCGAGCACCTTTAATAACTTATGCCTTTTGTTCATATTTTAGTTTGTAACTTATGAGTTATAATACAAGTTCGGGTATCTATCTTGGTTCTTAGTTAGTTTGTATGATAACAAATCTGATTATCCAGAGTTCATAGACCCTCTATCATATGCCAATGTTGTTTGACAATCACCTACTTGGTTATCATTAACTAGGGTATTGACACATGTTTTCAACCACATTTTTGCTTAATCTGCTCGTACATGATGAACTATCTATTGAAATCATATTTGTTTCAGATTGCTTGCAATCTTATTCTCCCATGCGTTTTGTCAAACCTGAAAAATTATCTCATTACTGTTATTTTTTCTAATGTTACTCAATTTTCTTTTACCTTTCTTTGGCTTTCTTTTAATTGTTCATGATTTTTAATATTTCAGGGATCTTAGTTGGAACATGTTGAATGGATCCATACCGTCTAATCTTGCAATTAACATAACAACTATGTATGTGAGATTTCACTGCTTTGTTCTTTAAACTAATTATGCACTGTTCTTTCATGTGCCTTACCAGATTTTAACTTAGAAACTAAAATACTTTAATTTGAATGCTATATATAAAATTGTTGATTCTTTCATGCATTCCTCTTTGATGAGTCTTTCAGTTCTCTTGCAGTGATCTATCACACAACTTTCTTAATGGAACAATTCCTTCAACCTTTAATGGACTTCATAAGCTCCAATGGGTGTAAGTCAAAGATTAGCAAGACATCATAAAATTTTGTCATGTCTTTCAATATGAAGAAATGAGCGAACATAGAATACACTCGACTTTATGCTTATATTATTTAAATATGCAGGTCCCTTGAGAATAATCAATTGGTTGGCTCTGTTCCATCCTCTATTTGGCAGAGCAGAACTTTCAATCCAAATGACACTTTAATCTTGTATGATCTCTCTAGCATAAGATATAGTTTTTAATACTTTGTAGCTCACCATCTTACAATCTCTAATGCTGCATGCAGGAATTTCCAGAATAATTCTCTTACAGATATACCTGCTGCTAACCGTCCTTCAAATGTCACTGTATTGTAAGCTATCTTGTGCAATCTTTGTTATTTTCTTGTTGGCCTTTTCTTCAGATTACCTTCATTGGATGCATTGTAGATGTTCTTGTT